>MU742721.1:3577-37845 GCA_026770625.1 Nicotiana glauca
TAATGGTTGTTCTTATATGTTATGACGAAGAATGAGTTACTATGAACCTTTGAAAGGTTATTAGCCAAGTTGGTGCAATCAGAAATTGGCTTGAGATCAGTGGATTGATTTATATGTGAACAGGGCTTTATATCACGCCAGTTTTGTGTTCGTTTCAGCGAGCGTTCCCTATAGGGGAACAGTCGGGGTGTTATTCTATCATCAGCTATTCCAGATGATGATATATTGCACTGTATGAGTTGTGAAACGGCTTGGTAAATTTCTTATGTGTTGAGGTTCCGCGTAGCGGTAATGTTATATGAGCAGGATGGCTCTTGAGATTCAGATCATGTATCGCACCTCAGTTGTGCTTGAGTTTTGTAGCCTATAGCACTATATGTTTCCTCAAGGATAGTATTATGCACCTCAGCGTGTTTATGACCGATATTCGGTATTTTCATATGGTGAGCGATTTAGCTCGATGTGTATCTCCTTATGTGATTTGTACGTGTGGATCGGGTGGCATGCCGCCATGGTTATATTGTGTGGATCGGGTGGCACACCGCCATGGTTATGCTATTTGGATCGAGTTGCACGCTGCAACAGTGTGATGTTCAGCACAATTTCCACCTAGTTTCTTTTATGTGTTCTGTTTCCCATTTTATGAGGAAAACTCGTATAAGTTGTTAGCTCGCGTCGCATGTATGATTCGCGGGCGGGGTAATTAGATCTCCGTTTCAGCGTTCGTTTTCCTCTTGTATCATATCCTAATCGGTAGCCTATTGGCACATTATGGCATCATATGGGACTCTTGATTGTGTCCGAAGTGGCTTATTGCCTGAGCAGTTCGTACTGGGTGAGACGATATTATTGGACTTAAGACCAATGCAATTGGATTATGTGAAGTGAATTAAGGAGCTAAGACCATTACATGGTTCAGAAAAAGGCAATGACTCATGTCAGGGGATAGACTCAATGATTGGTTGACTCGGCAGTTGATTATGAATTTTGGCATCTCATCCGTCGTGGCGGTATTATAATAGTTAGAGCAAGACCTATGCAGGTCATGAGGTGCAACGGGAGCATCTGATTTGTTGAATTTGGGCTACGTTGATAAGAAAATGTTATTGTGGTCCTATGAGTAAGTTATGCAGTCATGTTGGGTACAGCGTGTGGTGAATGATTTGGTGATATTATGATGAAAATAGGCCTGGCATAGAATTCCGGATGTTGGAAATGGGATTTAAGGCTTAGTTGCTTGAATAAACGGAAATATGTTCAGAATATATCGAGCTAATGTGCTCAGCTGAGTTGTGGCAGCACGGGAAGGTGCATAAGGTACTAAACAATGATTTCAGACTACTTCGGTATAATTCTCAGTACATTCGGGGACGAACATATGTTTAAGTGTGAGAGAATGTAATGACCCAACCAGTCGTTTTGAGCTCTAACGTGTAGTTCAGCAGTCTGAGGCCATGAGTAGCTTCATTTCAGGTATATAGACTTGTACGCGTGGTCGGAATTGAATTTCGGTAAGTTCATAGTGGAATTGGAAGGAGAATTCTCATTTTGAAAGCTTAAAGTTGAAGAAATGAACTAGGATTGGAATTTAGAGTAAACGACATCGGAATCAGGATTCGAAGGTTCCAGCAGGTTTGTATGATGATTTCAGACTTGGGCATATGCCCGGTGCGGGTTTTGGGTAACCCGAGAGCGTTTTGGCGCCTATTGTGGAAGTTAGCATTTTTGAAGAAATTTCTTAAGTTTGGCTTGAAGTGCATTTCAGCGTTATCGAAGTACGTTTGGGATTCCGAGAATGGGAATAGCTCCGTATGGTGATTCTGGAGTTGGGAGCGCAATCGAAAGTGAATTCGGAGGTCCGTAGGTCATTTTGAAGCCATTTGCCTAAAGATAGAAATTTAAAGGTTGTGAGAAGTTTGATCGGGAGTGGACTTTTTGATATTGGGGTCAGAATCCGATTCCGGAAGTTGGAATAGGTCCGTAATATCAAGTATGACTTGTTTGCAAAATTTGAAGTCAATCGGAAGTGATTTGATAGGTTTCGGCATTGCAAATGGAAGTTGGAAACTTCAAAGTTCATAAAGCTTGAATTGAGGTGTAATTCGTGATTTTGGTGTTGTTTGATATGATTTGAGGCCTAGAACAGGTCCGTAATGTGTTTTGGGATAGGTTGGTATGATTGGTTGGGGTCCCAGGGGCCTCGGGTGGATTCCGGGTGGTTAACGGATCGAAAGTTGGATTTTTAAAAAAACTGGGCAGCTGGTATCTGGTATTTCCGCTTCTGTGGAAATGGGACCACAGAAGCGGCCCCGCGGAAGCGAAATGTGGACCGCAGAAGCGGTTTGGCCAATAGTGAAGGGGACCGCAGATGCGGTCGGGCAGCCGCATAAGCAGAACCGCACCTGCTGTTGGAAAGTCACAGAAGCGGAAGTGAGAGGTCTCATTTGGGACCGCAAAAGCGGCATGTGTGTTTTCATAAGCGGGACCGCAAAAGCGGAAAACGCTGGGGCAGAAGGTTTTTTAAAACCCGATTTTGGGTTATTTCTCACCACATTTTCTTGCCTTGGGGGCGATTTTGGAGAGCTTCAAGAAGAGATTATTGTCATCAATGATAAGGTATGTTATCCCTACCTATTATGAGTTAAATACTTCAATTATGTATGGATTTCAGCATGAAAATTGTGGGAATAATTGTGGAAAAAATTGGGATTTTTGGAAGGAAACTTAGAAATTTAATTCTTGGAATTTAGCCACGAATTTGAGCATGGAATTAGGAGTAAATTATATATTTGAGTTCCTAAGGTCATGGGTAACCTTTATCTTCGAAAAATTTCGGATTTCCGGGCATGTGGGCCTGAGGGCATTTCTGTTAATCTTTCGTTCGGAGTTCGAAATTGTTATAAGTTGGGTTGCGGAGTATAGTTGAGCATATATTAATGGATTTGTGTGATCATTGGCTAGTTTTGGTGCATTGTGCATTGGTGCAAGTCTTCGGAAGAATGTAGATTGCCGGCTGCGGATCTTCGGAGCGAGGTGAGTCTCCTTTCTAATCTTGTGAGGGGGAATTTACCCCATAGGTGAAGTAATTGATTATGTGCTCCTATTTGTGGGGACTACGCATGTACGAGGTGATGAGAGTCCGTGCGTAGCTACTATTATGCTGTTGTCCGGGTAGTTAGCACCCAAAGGCATGTGTACGTGGATTAATTGTGAACACATCGGTATCTTGAATTGCTTAACTCACAACGACTTAGTAAGTAAATTTCTAAAAGATTTAAACTTTATTTCTTAAATTGTTAAAGGGGAATTGGTTTTTATTTGAATAAATATTCCCCGATACGTTCTTATTTGACTGACTGAGCATGTACTTTATGTGTGCCTGCGTCGCATGGATGATTCGCGGGCAGGATATGTGTTTAATTATGGAACGGGCCAAACACCTCGGTGATAATAGATGCATCTATGGTTCGTGCCGCTCGACCCTCGGCGGTCCACAATTTATATTCTGTTGGAGCGGGCCGTCGACCTCGGCAGGATTTGCGCATGTTTATCTGTTACTTGGAAATTATAAATGTGGAATTGGCCCTACGTGGCTTGATATAAACTGATAAGATAATAAAGAATAGACTTTAGAAGCCATTGACTTATTGTTGAAGATGTTTACTTTTTTTCTGGCTTCACAATCAGAACTTTTATACAAATCCATGATTATTCTCGCAATTATAAATATTGATAATGGACCTCTAGTAAGTGTCGAAATTGGCTATCTCGTCTCTACCCCTTCGGGATTAGGCAGGATACTCACTGAGTAGACGTTGATTACGTACTCATACTACACTTCTGTGCATTTTTTTGTTGCACAGGTATATATATGCCTTTAGCAGCCTATTGGGTGTAGCAGCATGGATGACGTTGGGACTAGGTGAGCTGCATCATTGAGGCGACCGCAGCTAGAGTTGTTCCTTCCAATGTACAGTATTTACTATCCGCCACTGTATTCCGGGCGGATGTTGTCTTTTATTTCTCTTATCAGCTAGATTTGTTTTAACTATTATTATTTAAATTTGAATTCTAGTAGTGAACTTTTATTTATAAAAATGAAAGGAAAAACCTTAGATTTTCAAAAGTATTAAAAGAGGAATTAATTGATGAGTTAGTTGGCTGGCCTGACAGAGGTGTCCGACGCCACCACGACCCTTAGTGGATTTTGGATCGTGACATAACTGCACCTGCGGTTGGCCAGCCGTAGGTGCGAGCCCGCAGAAGCGGTTGAAGCATCACAGATGTGGCTCAAGGGGAGGAGCCCAGATTCTGCAGATGTGGCTCCTCTTCCGCAGAAGCGGAACTGCAGGAGCGGTCAAACGACCACAGATGTGGCCTCAGCTAGCCCGACCCGGCCCATTTTCATTGAAGAGAACATTCTCCCGCAGAAGTGAGATGGCAGATGCGTTCAATGCATCGCAGGTAGCGGAAATCGCCGAAGGCCACTTGCTGTAGTTAGTGTCCTTCATTTAATACGGGAGTTTGTCATTTTTGACATATTTCACTCCATCCTTGGGAGATTTAGGAGTTTTAACAGGGGATATTTCAACTTAGCTTTGTGAGGTAAGTAATTTCTACTTAATTAGAGTTTAATACATAGTTCATGGGTAGATTACAACATGTAAATTAGTAGAAATTATGGGTTTAAAGTAAAAACTAGGTTTTGATAAAAATGAGATTTAACCAAGATATATGTTATGAAATGTAGTAGAAATCATATATTCTTGATCCTAAGGTTATGGGTAACGACTTTCTTCGAAAATTTCTGGAATGCGGGCACGTGGGCCCGGGAATGAATTTTAGGAACTTGCGAGCGGGGAAATTGTTTCAATAGTTAGAATATGAACTATTGAGCATATGTTGATAAGTTCTTACCCCATTTGAAAAGTTTTGGATCGTTCGGTTCCGATTTGAGGGTTTGAGCGCATTCTTGAATTTTGAAGTAAGCTTTGGGGTAAGGTAAGTCTTCTTTCTAACCTTGTAAGAGGGAATTAACCCCATAGGTGAATTAAATAATTGTATGTAACTATCTGTGGGGGCTATGCACGTACGTGGTGACGAGAGTCCGTGCGTAGATACTATTATGCTAATTGTCCGGGTAATTTAGGACCCGATTCAGTTGCCTTATAAATGTCACGACCCAAAATCCATTAAGGGTCGTGATGGCACCGAACACCACTATTAGTCAAGCCAACACCATATAACTAGTAAATTCTCGTTTTAATATTTTTGAAATTATTTTTTATAAACATAAAACAATGAATAATAAAATTCACTAAATAAATTTCGAAATCATCCTATAACCCGGTGTCACAAGTGCATGAGCTATTACTAGGAAATATAATGAAGTACAATAGCTGTCCGAAATACAAACTTGGATAGAGAGTAAATACAATACATAGAAAGACTCGAGAGATGCATCTCACCTAAGTCTCCATATCATCCATGCTGCTACGCCCATTAAGCCACTAGAGGTGCATGTGCCTTTGTAAAAAAAATGAACAGCAAGTGTAGCATGAGTACGAAAACAACGCATACCCAGTAAGTATCCTGTCTAACCTCGAACAAGTAGTGACGAGAGGTCGACTTCGAGACTTACAAATGGTCCAATAATATCATTACTATAAAGAAGTGAATAAGTATGAAACAAGGCAAATATATGAAATAAACATGTATAAAACACATAGTACCATCCCTCTTCTACATAATTTTACTGAAGTTTTCAGCTAGCATGTTCCCTCCGTAACCGGAGCATATATGTACATTTATAGTAGTTTCCATCAAGGAAGTTACCAGGATTCAAATAAGGGAAAATCCCTCAGATACCATGGCTTCTAGCCAAGTGTTACGCACGATTCCATGAGTATAATGCATTTTTCTATATACACATATATGGAAATACTGAGGCGTACGGCCCGATCCAACATAAAAGTAAAATGTGCACTGCCAAATAATCGAATGGCGCGAACCATAGATGCATCTATTAACCTGCCGAGGCAATCGGCCCATTCCTATCAGAGTAGTAAAATGTAATACCCTGCTCGTGAATCATACATGTGACTCGATCAAATATAATTTAAGGGACTTCCCCGCTCGCGAATCATACATGCGACAGGGTCAATTTTTGTAACAACCCAAATCCCGAACCTGGTTTTGATGGCGCCTCTCGTGAAGACAAGGCTAACCAATCAACCCAATTCATCCTTTTAAAACAATTATTTAACCACAATTATAGTACAATATGGTTTAATAATACCAAATAGTAGAAGTATAGATAAAAATGCGAAAATCCAACCCAACACAGCTCTAACCGGGGTGTCACAAGTCACGAGTATCTATAAGGATGAAATTTACATTTACAAGTCTAGAAGTACACTGAACATGAATTATGAATGTCACAGAAAGAAAATGGTGTTGCGAACGCTGGCAGTCACCTCGCTAAGCTCTTACAACTCTGCCTCCAAACAGCCTATACCCACTGCCGGGTGAATAGATACCTGCAACTGCACACGAGGTGCAGGGAGTAAAGTGAGTACTCGAACTTAGTGAGTAATAAGGGTAAATAACAACTGAGTAGTAAGAAATCACGTAAACAAGTCATCATGCTATATAGGAGCAGTGTCACGACCCTGATTTCCCACCCTCGGGAGTCATGATGGCGCCTACTAGTAGGAGCTAGGCAAGCCAATCATCAATTACCTCTTTTCGCGAACATCAACAATGTTAGAAACTATGAAGCCTTTAATAATAAAGCGGAAGTGTCAAATATAATTAACTGAAAGAAATGCGGAAGTTTTAACAAAATCCTGTACCCAAGACTGGTGTCACAATACTCACGAACGTCTAGAAAATACTATATACAAGGTTTGAATGAAACATTAAACTGTATGTTCGGTACAAATGATAACAAACAAAAATTGAGATAGAGAGACTTCGGGCCTGCAGACTTCAAGAAGGCTACCTCGGGGTCTCTGTATTGAAGTCAACTTCTGAATCCTCTACTGATGTCCAAGAGCTGCTGCTCCGGCGCTGTGATCTGTGCAAAAAGATGCACAGAGTGTAGCATCAGCTTAACTGACCCCATATGCTAGCAAGTGCCTAGCCTAACCTCGGCGAGGTAGTGACGAGGCTAAACCATACTACCAGATAAACCTGTGTAGTTATGAAATATATTGTGGAAAAATAACTAGGAAATAAGCAGTTTATAAAAGGAGGGGGGAAAACATGCTGTGGGGAGGCAATAGTTAAAACAAGAAGTCTAAATCAACAGAAACTTAAATCCGAAATAAACAAACTTAAGCTATAATTTATTGCGGCGTGCAACCCGATCCTCAATTATAACTATTGCGGCGTGTAACCTGATCCATAATTATAATCGTTGTTGCGGCGTGTAACCCGATCCATAAATATATAGCGTTGTTGCGACGTACAACCCGATCCACGATTATCACTGTTGCGGCGTGCAACCCGATCATAATTATACAGTGTTGTTGTGGCGTGCAACCCGATCCACGATTATCACTGTTGCGGCGTGCAACCCGATCCATATATAAATAATAAACATCACCCAGTTGACAATCACAAGTAAGGGGTAAGGGAGGGTAACAACTAGTGACAGCAATCCCGGCAAGGGAATATAACAACACAACTAAATCTCAACAAGGGAGAAAAATCAACAAAACCAATAACACGTCCCGGCCAGGCAGTAACCATAAACTCTTTCTCTTTCTTACACTTCTCACTTATAATTCACTTTAACATTCGAGCCATCGCTCCAAAGAGTCACTTCATATCATATACCTTCTCAATCCATAACACAACTCGAGCCATTGCTCCACGGAGTTTAGTAATCCTAATCTCTATCTCATGCTCTTTACAATATATAGAAATCATCAAATATGCATGGAAGAATCACAACAATTCAGGATATTCTCAATATAAGGACACACGGTCATTCTAGACACCAGTGTATAGATACTCGTCAATATGTCTATACACCGTACTCGACAAATATCAATTAGCAAATAAGACTCTACTCCTATTCCCTCAAGCCAAAGTAAGACCAAACACTTACCTTGAATGCTCCAAACTCAACCCAAGCCTCTAGTATAGCTTTACCACTCGAATTCACCACCAAACCGCTCAAATCTAGTCACAAATTACTTAAATGTATCAATAAATGCTAATTGAATCAATTTGAATGCATGAAAACGATTTTCCAAAAGTTTTACTCAAAAATTCCCAAAATGCCCCCGGGCCACGCGGTCAAAACCCGAGGTTCGAACAAATACCTGGTTACGCATTCCCCCACGAGTTCATATCTAAAATTTGTTTTGAAATCGGACCTCAATTTAAGGTCCAAGTCCAATTCCCCAATTTTATGAAAACCTAGGTTCTACCCAAAATTCCCAAATTTACCATTGAAATCTTTGTTTTGAAGTTTGAAATTTTGTTTAAAGATTTTAAGGAGTAAACTAAATAAGTTAGAAATCACTTACCCCTCGTTTTGAAGAAGAAATATCGTTTGGAAAACCGCATCCGGTGTTTTGGGTTTTGAGAATTTTTTTGAAAAATGACTGAAACCTCGGCCTTTTATACCCTACTGGTGTCTTAGCGCGGACCGCGCAAAACTGCGATGCGGCCGCGCTGAGGGACTAGAAATGATCCTTCTCTGAACCCACCCAGCGTGGACCGCACAAATTTGGCACGCGACCCCGATGGTCGAAGGGATCTGAAGACCTCTCTGAACCTACCCAGCGCGGATCGCGCAGATTTGGCACGCGACCGCGCTGATCAACCTAGGACCACTGGCCCCTCAACTTAGCTGCACGGACCGCGCGGAGATGTACCGCGGCCGCACGGCTTCCAGCGCGGACCGTAAGAATTTGACCGCGGGCGCGCTGGGGGCCTGCAAATCCTGAACCCGCAACCACCTTCTATTTCTAAGTCTAAGACCTCCCGGGACCCACTCAAAACCCACCCGAGCCCTCGGGGCTCCAAACCAAATATGCACACAACCTCAAAAACATCTTACGGATTTACCCGTGTGATCAAATTGCCAAAATAACATCATATACATAGAATCAAGCCTCAAATCACATGATTTCTTCCAACTTTTCATAAAAAACAAATTTTCCATTTTTATGTCTGAAACACGTCAAATAACGTCCGTTTTCAACCAAACTTTACAGAAAGTGCTTAAATCACATATAAGACTTGTACTGGGCGTCAGAACCAAAATACGAGCCCGATACCATAGTCTTCTGATCAAATTTCCTTTCCGTTTTTCCTTAATTAATTTCAAAAAACAATTTCACACAAAAATTCATTTCTCGGGTTTGGGACCTCGGAATTCGATTGCGGGCATACGACCAAGTCTCATATTTTTCTACAGACCCTTCGAGACAGTCAAATCATGGGTCCGGGTCCGTTTACCCAATATGTTGACAAAAGTCAACATTAATCATATTAATATCAAAACTCATCAATTTTTACACAGGATTCATATTTAAGCTTTCCGGCTACGCACCCGGACTGCGCTCACAATCGAGGCGACTAGAAGTGAGGTTTTCAAGGCTTAGGAGGCGCGAAAAAGAGATAAAATAGGTGATGGCCCTTTGGGTCGTCACATTTTCCACCTCTAAAACAACCATTCGTCCTCGAACGGACAAAAGAAAGAAGTACATAAGTCGGGAAATAGATGAGGATAACGGCTCCCCATATTAGACTCGGACTCCAAGGTCGATGCCTCAGGAGGCTGACCTCTCCACTGGACACGCACTGAAGGAAAACTCTTAGATTTCAACTGACGAACCTGCAGGTCTAGAATAGCTACTGGCTCCTCCTCATAAGACATATCCTTGTCCAACAGGACAGTGCTAAAATCTAACACATGGGTTGGATCGCCGTGATACCTCCGAAGCATGGACACATGACACACTGGATGCACGGCCGACAAGCTAGGTGGAAAAGCAAGTCTATAAGCCACCTCTCCCACATGATAGAGAATCTCAAATGGACCAATGAACCTAGGGCTAAGCTTGCTCTTCTTCCTAAATCTCATCATGCCCTTCATAGGTGACACTCGGAGCAAGACCCGCTCACCAACAGTGAAAGCTACATCCCGAACCTTACGATCTGCATAACTCTTTTGCCACGGCTGAGCCGAACGAAGCCTGTCCTGAATGATCTTGACCTTATCTAAAGCCTCCTGAACTAAGTCTGTACCCAATAACCGAGCCACTACCGACTCAAACCATCCAACTGGAGACTGACATCGACTACCATACAAAGCCTCATATGGGGACATCTGAATGCTGGAATAGTAGCTATTGTTGTAGGCAAATTTTGCTAAAGGCAAGAACTGATCTGACGAACCTCCAAAGTCGATAACACAAGCCCGGAGAATATCTTCCAAAATCTGAATCGTCCGCTCGGACTGAACGTCCGTCTGAGGATGAAATGCTGTGCTCAACGCAACCCGTGTACCCAACTCTCTCTGAACTGCACCCCAAAAATTTGAGGTAAATTACGTACCCTGGTCCGAAATGATAGATACCGGCACACCATGAAGGCGAACAATCTCCCGGATATAAATCTTAGCTAACCTCTTGGATGAATAGGAGACTGCCATAGGAATGAAATGTGTTGACTTGGTCAGCCTATCAACAATAACCCATATCGCATCGAACTTCTTTCGAGTCAATGGAAGTCCGGTAACGAAATCCACGGTAATCCTCTCCCACTTCCACTCGGGAAGCTCAATCCTCTGAAAAAAATCACCAGGCCTCTGATGCTCATACTTAACCTACTGACAGTTCAAACATTGAGCCATATATGCAAAAATATCCTTCTTCATCCTACGCCATCAATAATGATGCCTTAAGTCCTGATACATCTTCGCGGTGCCCGGGTGAATAGAATGTCAAGAACTAAGGGCCTCTGCTAAGATCAACTCTCTAATCCCATCGACATTGGGCACACAAACTCGCTCCTACAATCTCAAAGCACCATCACTATCTAAGGTCACCTTCGTGGCACCTCCACGCTGCACCGTGTCTCTCAGGACACACAAATGGGGATCATCAAACTGCCGATCACGGATACGCTCCAATAACGAGGAAGGAGTGACCGTGCAAGCTAACACTCTGCTAGGATTAGAAAATCCAAAGCAAGCGGTCTCTGGCTGACCGGAATATAAGCAAGACTACCTATGCTGGCGGACTTCCTACTCAATGCATCTGCCACCACATTGGCTCTCCCCGGGTGATACAAAATAGTAACATCATAATCTTTCAATAACTCTAACCATCTCCTTTGCCTAAAATTCATCTCCTTTTGCTTGAACAAGTATTTAAGACTCTTGTGATCAGTGTACACCTCACACGTCACACCATACAGGTAATGCCTCAAAATCTTCAAAGCATGAATAATGGCTTCCAACTCTAGATCATGAACCAGATAATTCTTCTTGTGTATATTCAATAGCCTCGAAGCATAGGCAATGACTCTGCCATCCTGCATCAATACTACACCCAGTCCAATACGGGAAACATTAAAATATACGGTATAAGGCCCTGAACCTGTGGGCAAAACCAGTACCAGTGCTGTAGTCAGAGCTGTCTTGAGCTTTTGAAACCTCACCTCACACTCATCTGCCTATCTGAACTGGGCACCCTTCTGGGTCAATCTGGTCATCGGGGCTGCAATAGATGAAAATCCCTCCACGAACCGACGATAATAGCCTGCTAACCCCAAGAAACTCCAAATCTCGGTAGCTGATGCTGGTCTAGGCCAGTTCTTGACTACCTCAATCTTCTTCAGGTCCACCTAAATACCCTCTGCTAATACAACGTGACCCATACATGCAACCAAACTCAACCAGAACTCGCACTTTGAGAACTTAGCATATAACTGACTATCCTTCAGAGTCTGAAGAACTACTCTGAGGTGCTGCTCGTGCTCCTCCTGGTTGTGGGAGTACACCAGAATATCATCAATAAATACTATCACGAACAAGTCCAATTAAGACCTGAACACTCGGTTCATCAACTCCATAAATGCTGCCGAGACATTGGTCAACCCAAACGACATGACAAGGAACTCATAATGCCCATACCAAGTGCGGAATGCTGTCTTAGGGACATCAGACGCCCTAATACTCAGTTGATGGTAGCCAGATCTCAAATCTATCTTTGGAAACACCTTTGCACCCTGAAGCTGGTCGAACAAATCATCAATCCTCGATAGTGGATACTTGTTCTTTATCGTCACTTTGTTTAATTGCCGGTAATCAATGCACATCCTCATCGAACCATCATTTTCTTCACAAATAACACCGGCGCACCGTAAGGAGAAACACTACGTCTGATAAAACCCTTATCTAGCAAATGTTTCAACTGGTCCTTTAACTCCTTCAACTCTGTCGAGGCCATGCGATACGGCGGGATAGAAATGGGCTGAGTGCCCGGAGCAAGATCAATACAGAAATCAATATCCCTGTCGGGCAACATACCCGGCAGGTTTGAAAGGGAAAATCAATAAAAGGGACCTCTGCTCGGATGACATTCTCCATGAATAGGAACAAAATCAATAGAAGGGAAATCAATATCCCTGGGACCGTCAAATCATGGGTCCTCGTCCGTTTACCTAAAATGTTGACCAAAGTCAGCATTAATCATATTAATATAAAAATTCATCAATTTTTACACAGGATTCATATTTAAGCTTTTCGGCTACGCGCCCGGACTGCGCACAAAAATCGAGGTGACTAGAAGTGAGGTTTTAAAGGCCTCAGAAGTGCAGAAAAGAGAGAAAATAGGAGATGGCCCTTTTGGTCATCACAAAAAGCCAATGAAATAAGAGTGCAGAAATATTATGACAGATAATACAGATAAGAACAAATGCATGAGTGCAATGCAATGCATATGACGGTACACTCTGGTACCCCTTACGGCGTGCAGCCCTAGCCATCCATTTATTTATCGTCAATGGCGCTCACTGGGGGTCTGTACAGACTCCGGAGGGGCTTCTACAGCCCAAGCGTAATATCATGCCATCTCGTGGCATCAACCAGTCTCTCGGCCTCAATATCAAAATAAAAAGTAGAAATCTGCCCCTCGGGCTCACTCTCAGAACAATATCATATAGTAATTGCTGTGGAGCGCAACCCGATTCATATATCCTCACAATATAGGCCCTCGGCCTTACTGAGTAAACATAATCACATAAGCCACTCGGGCAACAATAAAACATGATGCTTAGCCCAAAAATATTTTTAGTAATATCATTTCGAGTGTTTAAGGCATAATAATTTGGCTGAGTTTTTAAAACAGTGGAAAATACATGACTGAGTTCAAATATGTAATTAAATCCGTGAGGAATTATCGACAACAATCCCCAAAGGGTTCAAATAATTGGCACGAAGCCCAAATATGGCAATCAGCCCAAATTGTGATGATAACAAGTAGTTTCAGTCAAATACGCAGTAATTTCATCAATCGTGACGGACCAAGTCACAATCCTCAACGGTGCTCTACCCCACGCTCGCTATCCGGCATGCAAGTCACCTCAATACAACACTATGGTGTGCATATCCGGGGTTTCAAACCCTCAGGATGTCATTTACAAACATTACTCACCTAGATACAGCTATTTCTTTAACTCGCGATGCCTTTTCCCCTCGAATTAGCCTCCACGTGCGTCGAATCTATCCAAAATTAGAACGAATACGTCTTAATATGTTATGGGAACAAAGCCCAATCCAAATAATCGATAAATATCAAAATTCTCGAAATTAGCGAAAACCCGAGCCCCGATCCCACGTCTCAAAAAATTAGAAAATTAACATCATCGGATTTCTCATCTTGCCACGAGTCTAACCATACCAAAATTATCCAATTCCCATCACATTTCGACCCTCAAATCCATGATTCTATTCGAGAGGGTTTCTAAGCATTTCCCGCTAAATTCACGGATTTAATGCCAAAACTTGCAAAAGATTCGAGTAATATAACCAAAATTGAGTTAAGAACACTTACCCCGTTGTTCTCTCCAAAAATCTCTCGAAGAATCGCCTTATCCGAGCTCCAAATCGGTAAAAATGGAAAATGGGTTCGTCCCATTTTCAGAACTTGAAAAAAAATCTGCCAGAAATTTTCGTGTGCACTGTTCACCCCATGTACTGTTCACGGGGTACTATTCACGGATACTGTTACGGGGCACTGTTCAGAAATACTGTTCACGGTGCAGTGAAAAAATGCAACAACTTTATTTTTCGTGCCTAAATCGATCCGTTAACCTTCCGAAATACCCCCGAGGCCCCCGGGACCTCAACTAAAAGCACCAACATGTCTTTATACATTATCCAAACTTGCTCCAATAGTCAAAACACCTCAACTAATGCCAAAATCATCAAATTACATCGAATTCAATCCTAAGTTCTTTTAAAACTTCTAAAACACGCATTCGATCAAAAACCCGACCAAATCACGTCCGAATGACCTGAAATTTTGCACACACATCCCAAATCACCTAACGAAGGTACAGCAACTCTCGGAATTCCATTCTGACTCCCGGATAAAAATCTCACCTATCAACCGGAAATCGCCAAAATACTAACTTCGCCAATTCAAGCTTAATTCTACACCGGACCTCCAAAACTACTTCCGGTCACACTCCTAAGTCACAAATCACCTCCCGGAGCTAACCGAACCATTAGAATTCACATCCGAGCCATCTAACACATAAGTCAAATCCCGGTTGACTTTTCCAAACTAAGCCTTCCTTAAAGAGACTAAGTGTCTCATTTCTTATAAAAATTACTCCAAATCAACTCGACTACATACGGATAACGAAGCATGTAGAAAGAGAAAATGGGAAGAACGGGGTGATAACTCATAAGACGACGGTTCGGGGCGTCACATCCTCCCCAACCTAAACAAACGTTTGTCCTCGAACGTGCCCAGAGTTGTTCCAAAAGCCAAACAATCACTGAACAACCTTACCATGCATAAACCTGGGGGTGATTCCACATCACCCTATCTCATATAGGCCGACAACCCATTATAACTGAATTTTTTTTTTGCAATCCAATTTAGTCCACAAACCATAGGACCATATTCCCATTTTTGAAATCTTTCATATGATCAGAATCCCACATTTATTCTATAAATAAGCCCGAACAAGCTGTAATAACCACACATGCAACCTCAAGTGCTATTTCATGATAGACCACATAATTCAAATGATTGTAGTGATAACTCCTAATCACAGCAGCTACACACAACACCCGAATGCCGATACAAAAACTCTTAGCAACTAAAGTCTCATCTCATATTTTCATATGCTTCCATTGATGACTAAATCACGCAGTAAGCCATAACCATTTCCCATATCAACCATTCATAAAGTCATTTCTCTTTTGGCAAATGCTACATCAAATTTCTGAGTCGAAGCTCGATATTATCCTTCCAACATACCGAAATCGAATCTGTTTGTATTCATTAATTATACCTCTAATCTCTTCTAATCCAACACACTACTCTGGTGACATGACACATCAATATAGTCCTAAGCCACAACTCGCACAGTACGCGCACCAATAAGCAATAGTCCGAGTATACTAAATTCATGAAAATGACTCAAGTGAAAGAGCTGTACCACAAGCTCACTAGTATAACCACAACACAAGGCTGAGAACCTGTCTCACATCATAGAAACAGAACACCCGAATCTAACCGTGAGGTATTCAAATACTAGTTCACCTGAGACACCCCAAGTCACCATGCTCAAAACCATCAACCAAGCACAATTTGATGTCTAGTACTACAAGCGAATCATCATGCCCACGGAGAAGTACATAATACAATGGCATACCAGTAAGCCTCACTATTGCACCATCCGGTTACTCTAAAAAAGGAAAATACCTTAAAGAAGAGAGTCGCTTTGCAAGTTCCATAAGTACCACCCCAATGATATGCTATGAGCTCGTCAATCATAGTGGAACCCAGGTACATGAATAGATTAATAGTAACCAGCTTTTCTATAGCTCACATTGACATCAACCTCACGAGCAACTTAGTTGCCAACAACATAATCCATCTGGCACGGTCACAGACCTCCAGTCCAAGCATATCATATAGGAGCAATCCAACAAGAACACCTGTATATGCTAAATGAAATAAGATTCTTATGCTCCTGGATTGGCATAAATAACACTCTATATCGTAGGCATGAGCAGCTATGCTGTCACAACTCAAATTAGCAAATTAACGCAGAATAGTAATTACCAAGTTTGTTCTGGAATCTAGCACCTTAGAAATCTCAAGTATAGTCCAGATAGTTCTTAACAAAGTTACGAATGTGAGAAACAATATACCTTTAAGTTCAATATCCCACTCTAGGCATATCATAGCCTACGGATCTTCCGAGCAGGAATATTGACTCGGTGCTTGCAAACAAGTTCAAACCTCACATATATTCGCGCTCACAGCACATAGTTATCACTATCAATTATCTCGACTAGTGCATCCAAAGAGTTTAGGTAAAATACTCACCTCAAACATGCCTTAATACCGAAAAAGTAT
The DNA here is from genome assembly GCA_026770625.1 of Nicotiana glauca. Classification (NCBI taxonomy): domain Eukaryota; kingdom Viridiplantae; phylum Streptophyta; class Magnoliopsida; order Solanales; family Solanaceae; genus Nicotiana; species Nicotiana glauca. Next base: position 20,206 of record MU742721.1, read on the forward strand.
ATTTTTGAGAATTCCCCATCTCTATATTCCTAGATTACATAAATCACCGTAACTGATCACAACCTCAACACTCAATGACTGACACATCCCTCAGGTACGATCATTTCATGATAATTATTCTCAAAATTTTCCTACAATGCATAGCAAGATCGAAATATTGGCAGTCGATCAACCAAGTGGGTGTTGTAATACCAATAGACATTTGTTGGTTAAAATATATTAGGCACCCTTCTCTGGTCTTACTGAGCAGTTATAACATTCATCTAAATACTTGAAACTGACTATTCCATCCAGAACTCGTGACCTTCCCTTTAAGAATGAACTGCCACCTTGCACATGAAAATATTAAGCATGTACCATACACCACGTCTATCATGCCATCTTGTTGCAAACACAAAATCTCATTAGAAATTCTGGGCTATAGGAAAATTTCATTCCGTGCAGTTAGAAATCTTCTATTTGCTTCCATCTAGAAGGTGTTCACAATATACAATATGTTCCTCGCACCGGTAGAAGATATACGGCTCGAAGTATGGTAAAAACCATTAAGAAAACTTTCAAATCTGCTCACACATATCCAAGTTATGAAAATGGAATTCCTCTGGCTTGACCAGGCCATGTAAGTTACCAACCCAAGAATACTGCCTGTAATCAGTGCACATTCTCATTGTGCCATCCTTCTTCTTCACAAATAAGACTGGTGCACCCCAAGGTGACACACCAGGCCGAATGAACCCCTTTTTCTAGGAGCTCTTGAAGCTGCTCTTTCAATTCCTTCAGCTCTGCTGGTGCCATATGGTATAGTAGAATAGAAATGGGCTGAGTACCCGGCACCAAGTCGATACCGAAATCAATATCCCTATCCGGCGTCATGCCCGACAGGTCTGCAGGAAATACTTCGGGAAACATCCCTTACAACTGTGACAGAATCAATACTAGGAGTCTCAGCTCCAACATCTCAAACAAAAGCTAGATATGACAGACAACCTTTCCCAACCATATGCTGGGCTTTCAAGAAAGAAATTACTCTGCTAGGAACATAATCAGTCACACCACGCCACTCGATCCGCGGTACACCCGACATAGCCAAAGTAACTGTCTTAGCATGACAGTCTAGAATAGCATGACACGGAGATAACCAATCCATGGCCAACATAACATCAAAGTCCCCCATGCTCAATAGCAATAGATCAACTCGGATCTCCAGACCCTTAATAATCACAACACATGACTGGTATACACGGTCCACAATAATAGAATCGCCCACCGGGGTAGATACATGAACAGGTAAAGAGAGAAACTCTCGGGGTGTACCCAAATAATGAGCAAAATATGAGGACACATAAGAAGAGGTGGAACCGAGCCTGGAATAGCATAAAAATGAGCTTGGCCACCGTCTGGTTGACCTTAATCTCCGTAAGCCATAACTCACTCACCAACACACCTCAAACCGGAACCAATATAGCAACTAACCGTGCAATCAACTTAATTAATAGCAAACTCCCCAACTTGGCTCAAAGACATAGATCAAAACGCACTCAATAAATCATAACGCATATACTCTATTGTTGCCGTAATAACATAGTGAGATTGAAATCGCTCCTTCATAAGCTCGTGGAAACACAAATCATCTAGAATTTTAACTCTTCTGCAATTCTTGCATTCACTCACACAACGGTTAAGCCTACTCTCTAGGCGGCCCAATTTAGATTTCAACGCATATTCTTCACCTGTAAATGAGATCTTCTAATAGACAACATAATGGTCACACCACCTTAGAATACTCTGCAGGAGATAACCCACCTGTTTTGCCTCTAATTAATATTTTGTATACCTTCCACTGTCATAACATTACACAGTCACTTAATCTTCCTAAGTAGAAACTCATACCGTAACATGAAATTTACTTCACTCCATATATGAGACATGAAAAGATTCTTCACGCGCCCATAACTCAGGGCTACACATCCAATCACTATGAAAATCAAACACTTAATAGTTCATCTATCATCCTGCAGCCTTTCATCGTCACTTCCAAGTCATATAGATACATCTCGCAGCACTAACATACTCATTGCTTAGCTATCCAACCATCATTCCCACTAATAGGGACAATAACGGACATATAAGTTCAAAACACTTCCTCGCACCATCAGCACCTCAGTGCTCAAGCCATAGGCAAAGATCCAGCCTCAAGTCCTCCAGACTGGCCTAACATCAAACTCACAGAGATCAAGTCTCACCCTTCGATCGGGGAATTACAAGCCATCAAGGCACATCTAATACTGAACGCTCATTTGCGTGTATGATCACGTGGAAGGATATGTAAGAGTTACTTTTCAAGCTGAATCAAGGACGCACGATAAGAATTTCAAGAATATTAAGTTTTTCCTAAAGGTTCTGCAGCCTCTCGAGGATAAATACAGACGTCTCCGTACCGATCCGCGAGACTCTACTAAACCTGCTCATGACTCGCGAGACCTAGTAACCTTGGCTCTGATAATAACTTGTCACGACCCAAATCCCGAACTTGGTCGTGATGGCGCCTCTTGTGAAGACAAGGCCAGTCAGTCAGCCCAATTCATCCTTTTAAAATAATTATTTAACCACAATTTTAGTACAACATGGTTTAATAATACCAAATAGTGAAAGTATCGATAAAAATGCAGAAATCCAACCCAACACAGCCCTAACAGGGGTGTCACAAGTCACGAGCATCTATAAGGATGAAATTTACATTAACAAGTCTAGATGTACACTGAACAGGAATAATGAATGTCACAGAAATAAAATGGTGTTGCGAACGCTGGCAGTCACCTCGCTAAGCTCTTACAGCTCTGCCTCCAAACAGCCTATACCCGCTGTCGGGTGTATAAATACCTGCAACTGTACACGAGGTGCAAGGAGTAAAGTGAGTACTCCAACTCAGTGAGTAATAAGGGTAAATAACAACTGAGCAGTAAGAAATCATGTAAAGCAAGCCATCATGCTATATAGGAGCAGTGTAAACCCTTTGAAAAAAAAATAGTGAAACTGTGAAATCTTTAGAAATATCTTAGTTCAGTTTAAAACCTCTTTTGAAAATGTCTTTTTCCAACAGTTAAGCACATGAATGCAAAACAAGTAGTGCAAACAAGAACAGAAGTCATCCCCTCGGGCACAACACTTCGTTAACAGATAACGCCAGGATATCAGGTAATTATTGCAAAAAGTAGCATAAAGGCCAATGAAATAAGATGAAGAAATATTATGACAGACAATACAGATATGAAAAAATGCATGAGTGAATTGCAATGCACTTGACGGTACACTCTGGTACTCACTGCGGTGTGTAGTCCGAGCCATCCATTTATTTATCGTCGACGACGCTCATTGGGGGTGTGTACACACTCTGGAGGGGCTCCTACAGCCCAAGCGCAATATCAAGCAATCTCGTGCAATCAACCAGGATCTCGACCTCAATATCAATATAATCAACCAGGCTCTCGACCTCAATATCAAAATAACAAGTAGAAATCTGCCCCTCGGGCTCACTCTCAGAATAATATCATATAGTAATCGCTGCGGCGTGCAGCCCGATCTATATATCCTCACAGTACAGGCCCTCGGCTTTACTCAGTCAACATACTCACATAATCCACTCAGGCAATAATAAAACATGATGCTCAACATAATAACTTGGCTGAATTTTTAAAATAGTGGAAAATAAATGACTGAGTTCAAATATATAATTAAATGAGTGAGGAATGATCGACAACAATCCCCGAAGGGTTCAAATAATTGGCACGAAGCCCGAATATAGCAATCAACCCAAATTGTGATGATAACAAGTAGTTTCAGTCAAATACGCAGTAATTTCATCAATCGGGACGGACCAAGTCACGATCCCTAACGGTGCTCTATCCCACGCTCGCTATCCGGCGTGCAAGTCACCTCAATACAACACTATGCTGTGCAAATCTGGGGTTTCAAACCCTCAGGATGTCATTTACAAACATTACTCACCTCGAACCGGCTATTTCTTTAACTCGCAATGCCTTTGCCCCTCAAATTAGCCTCCACGTGCGTCGAATCTATCCAAAATTAGAATGAATACGTCATAATATGTTATGGGAACAAAGCCCAATCCAAATAATCGAAAATACCAAAATTCGCTAAAACTCGAGCCCCGGGGCCACATCTCGAAAAATTAAAAAATTAACATCATCGGATTCCTCATATCGCCACGAGTCTAACCATACCAATATTATCCAATTCCCATCACATTTCGACCCTCAAATCCATGATTCTATTCGAGAGGGTTTCTAAGTTTTTCCCGCTAAATTCACACATTTAATGCCAAAACTTGCAATAGATTCGAGTAATATAACCAAAATGGAGTTAAGAACGCTTACCCCGTTGTTCTCTCCAAAAATCTCCCGAAGAATTGCCTTATCCGAGCTCCAAATCGGTAAAAATGGAAAATGGGTTCGTCCCCTTTTCAGAACTTGAAAAAAAATCTGCCAGAAATTTTCGTGTCATTGGTCACCCAGTGTTACTGTTCACGGGATACTGTTCATGGTACTATTCATGGATACTGTTCATGGGCACTTTTCAAAACTAGTGTTCACAATGCTGTGAAAAAAATGCAATAGCTTTATTTTTCGTGCCTAAATCGATCCGTTAACCTTTCGAAATACCCCCGATGCCCTCGGTACCTCAACTAAAAGCACCAACATGTCTTAAAACATTATCCAAACTTGCTCGAATTGTCAAAACAACTCAACTAACGCCAAAATCATAAAATTACATCGAATTCAAGCCTAAGTTCTTTTAAAACTTCTAAAACACGCATTCGATCAAAAACCCGATCAAACCACGTCCGAATGACCTAAAAGTTTTCACACACATCCCAAATCACCTAACGAACCTACAGGAACTCTCAGAATTCCATTCTGACTCATGGATAAAAATCTCACCAATCGACCGAAAATTGCCAAAATACTAACTTCGCCAATTCAAGCCTAATTCTACACCAGACCTCCAAAACCACTTCCGATCACACTCCTAAGTCACAAATCACCTCCCAGAGCTAACCGAACTATCGTAATTCACATTCGAGCCCTCTAACACATAAGTCAACTCCCGGTTGACTTTTCCAAACTAAGCCTTCCTTAAAGAGACTAAGTGTCTCATTTCTTATCAAAATCACTCCAAATCAACTCGACTACATATGACACGGATAACGAAGCATGTAGAAACAGAAAATGGGAAGAACGGGGCGGTAACTCACGAGACGACGGGTCGGGACGTCACAATTTTAGATTTCTTAAGTTATTATAAGATTCCCTCAATTCTTTTCAAAAATACTCAGTTTAATGGAAAGACTTAAATTCTTAAATTCCTCAATTAAACTGTCTTTCAACACAATCATTACGCAACCTCAATCCTATTTTTTCTCAAGGCAAACAATAACATCAATCAACAATAATATCAACAAGGCACGATGCGGCCTAAGACTACCCGGACATAGGCATAATAGTAGCTACCCACGAACTCTTGTCATCTCATTCGTATGTAGCCCCCAAAATTTTGAAGCACATAATTAATTATTTCATCTATGGGGTTAATTCCCTCTTACAAGTTAGAAAGAAGACTCACCTCGCTCCGAAGTTTCATAATCGAATCGATGAACAACGCTCCAAAACTAGCAACAATTATGCAAAACCATTAATATACGCTCAATTACTCATTATACACCAATTTATAACAATTTCTAACCTCGATTGAAAAGTCGATAAAAATCTCCCTCGGGCCCACGTGCCCCGATTCTGGAAGTTTTTGAAGATAAACTTTACCCATAACCTCACGAACTCAAATATATAATTTATTCCTAATTCCATGCCCAAAATCGTGGTCAAAATTCAAGAGTACAATTTCTAGATTTTTCTTCAAAATTCCAAATTTCTACCAATTTTCATGCTAAAATCTATACATAATCAATTTATTTAACTCACAATAGGTGGGGATAGCTTACCTTGCCATTGATGATGAAAACCCCCACTTGAAGCTCTCCAAAAAATTGTCGAAACAAGAGCGAATGGAAGAAAATGGGCCAAACCTCCGTTTTAAAGAAACCTCACTGCCTCCAGCATTTTCGCACCTGCGGTATACCAGCTGCACCTGCATCTTCGTACTTGTCAAAATCCGTTGCAGGTGCGGTCCTCTTCAAGCTACGCGAAATCCTCTTCTGAGGTCCCTCACGCGCATCAATTCCTTCGCACCTGCGGGTGCCCATCCGCTCCTGCAACCCTGTTTCCCCTCACGTATTCTGCATCTACGGAGCTTACCTCAAACCTATAGGCACGCAGATGCGGAAATACCCTCGTATCTGTGGCTCTCCCAGCTTTGCCCAAATGCGCTTCTGTAACCAGAAAGTCGCACTTGTGGGCTCGCACCTGCGGTCTTTTCCAACTATTACACCAGATACCAGCCGCCTGAGCCCTTCCTCCATGTCCAAGTTCGATCCGTTTACTACCTGAAATCCACTTAGGGCTCTCGGAATCTCAACCTGTTATACCAACACATCCCAAAACATATTATGAACTTAGTCAACCCTTCAAATCACATCAAAAATGCTAAAATCACGAATCATGCTCCAATTCAAACTTAATAAACTTTAGAATTCAAACTTCTATATTCGATGCCGAAACCTATCAAATGGCGTCCAATTTACCTCAAATTTTGCACATAAGTCACATTCAACATTAGGGACCTGCTCCAACTTTCAGAATTAGAATCCGACTCCGATATCAAAAATTCTACTTCCGGTCAAATTTCTCAAAACCTTAAATTTCTAACTTTAGTCAAATGACTCCAAAATGACCTACGGACCTCCAAATCCACTTCCGATCACGCTCCCAATGCCAGAATCACCATACGGAGCTATTCCCATATTCGGAATCCCAAAAGGACATTGATAAGATTAAAATGCACATCAACCCAAATTTATGAAATTCTTCCAAAATGCTAACTTCCACAATAGGCGTTGAAACGCTCCCAGGTCATCCAAAACCCTATCCAGGCATACGCCCGTGTCTGAAATCATCATACAAACCTGTTGAAACCTTTAAATCCTGATTTCGAGGTCATTTACTCAAAAATTCAATCTTAGTCAATTCTTCCAACTTAAACCTTTCGAAATGAGAGTTTTCTCTCCAAGTCAACTCCGAACTTCCCAGGATTCTATTCTGACCGCGCCTACAAGTCATAATACCTGAAGTGAAGTTGATCGTGGTCTCAAACTACCGAACGACGCGCTAGAGCTCAAAACGGCAGGTCGCGTCGTTATAATAAATTTGTTAAATTATCGACTGTTTTAAATTTAAGTTAAGTAAATGTTGAAATTATTTTATTAAAATAAATGAGAATTCACTAGTTGATTAAGGTTGGCTTGCCTAACAACGGTATTGGACACCATAACGACCTATGATGAAATTTGGGTTGTGACAGGAACTTTCCGTGTGTTGGAGTTCCAGCATAATATGCTGGAAGTTCATATATAGATGCACAAATCTCCAGTATATTATACTGGAGCTTTCCATGTTGCAGCAACATAGCTGCTATTTTTCAATGACTTTGCAAACACTGGCTATTTTTGAACAGCCAGTCCGAAAAATGGTTGGCCCGTGCTATTTTTACATTTTTTCCGGTAGCCAATTATTATACATTTCCTTGGCTATTTTCAAAACTAAATATTTATTGTCAAAGATTTATATAAAGAATGGATGTCAATAACTAGACTCCTGGTCATGACAACACAACGGCATTAGTAGAATGGAAGCATACGCCAAGAATATTGTATATAGATAAATATCGAGTAAGATTATTTGTACCTTATATAACAAAACAACGTAATTAAAATTTTTTTTTACTAACTTATCTAAAATAATTTTTATTGGAGTCGAAAGGCTATTTACGAATTTTGAATTCATTTATTACATTAATATAATAGAAATAAAACTTGCAACTTAAAGTATTGTTACGTTTTAAGCTAATATCTATTTTAATAAACGTGATTTATGCGTTTAATTGATTTTTGTGAATATTATATTAATACTAAATTCATTGTCTTGACATTATGCTAATATCTCAATCAGCCCTTGAGGCTTGATTGAGATTAGATTGGGCCGACCGAGGCCCTTAATAAAAAAATTCAATTTCAAAATATAAAAATTAAAAGCAAGTAGAGAAATGGCGTGTTGTCACGACCCAATTTCATACCCGGTCATGATGGCGTCTCTCGTGAAGACAAGGCCAGCCAACTAACCCAAATCCTCTCAATTAGACCATTTTTAAATATAAATGAATAGAAAGTACGACTTAATGGCACTAAAATCTATTAATTACAACCCAACACAACCCGACCGGGGTGTCACAAGTCACGAGCATCTAAAGAAGTCTGAACACAACTACAGAGTCTGCAGTTTACATGGATCAAATTTAAAAATCAAAGAAGGGAAAATCAGGTGCCGCGGACGCTGGCGGTCACCTTACTCCGCTACAATAGTGATACCTTCAATCAGCTCAAAACCCGCTACCGGGTAAATAATATCTGCAACTGCACACGAGGTGCAGGGAGTAAAGTGAGTCCTCCAACTCAATGAGCAATAAGAGTAAATAATATTTGAGCGGTAAGAAAACACGCAAAGCACTACATCATGCTATATAGAATAGTAAGACCCTTGAGAAAAACAGTAATTCCATGAAAATCCTTTAGAAAATATCTGGATCGGTTAAAAACCTCTTTTGAAAGTATCATTTTTCCAACAGTCAAGCAATTGAATGCATAATCAGATAGTGCAAGTCTGCACATAAGTCAGCCCCTCGGCACAGCACTCCATTACAAATAACACTAGGGTATCTGGTAACAGTGCAAGAAATAGCATGAATGCCAATGATACGAGAGTACTGAATGTCAAGCCACGTAGCACAAACAGGAACCAATGCATGAATGCAAAATAATGCACATGACCGCTGCGGCCCGCAGCCCGATCCATTTGGGTACCCGCGCTCACTGTGGGGGTTCAGACTCCGGAGGGGCTCCTACACCCCAAGCGCAATATCAATATCACACCGCTGCGACGTGCAGCCCGATCCATCCTTAGTCCAGAAATGCACATGCAACACTGCTGCGGTGCGCAACCCGATCTATGCTCGGTCTAGAAATGCACATAGCCACTAGGGCAATATTCAGATAACAGTCCTCAACTCCGAACGTCAGTAAAATATCATTTAAGTTTTCAAATCTTAAAAAGATGGCTGAGTTTGCAAAACAATATTTAAAACCTTGGACTGAGATCAAATAATATGCAAAGTAATGCAAAAACAGTGATATCAATCCCCGAAGGATTCAAATAATCGGAACGAAGCCCAAAACATGGCAATCAACCCAAATCATGATATCATCAAGTAGGTTTCAGTCAATCACGCAGTAGAATCGACAACCGGGACAGACCAAGTTACAATCCCCAACGGTGCTCTACCCCACGCTCGTACCTGGAGTGTAAGTCACCACAATACAACACTATGATGTGCAAATCTGGGGTTTCTAACCCTCAAGATATCATTTACAAGTATTACTCACCTCGAACCGGCAAAACCTCAAGCTCGCGACGCCTTTTCCCCTCAATTCGGCCTCCACGCGCATCGAATCTAATCAAAATTAGAAGAATGCATTACAATATTCTAGGGGAACAATACCCAATCGAAAACAATAAAAAAATATCAAGAATCTCGAAACTAGCAAAACACGAGCCCTGGACCCGCTTCTCGAAAAATTATAGAACTTACATTACCGGATTCCTCGTCTCTCCACGAGTCCATACATACCAAGAACTCCCAAAGCCGAGCTCAAATGACCTATCAAATCCCAATTTGAAATATTAAAACTCAAGCCCTAGCTTTACCCCTTTTCAATTAATTTCAACCAATTTCCATGTTAATTCTACCATAAACTTGAATAATTAGGCCAAGGAACTTACCTCCATTCGATTCTTAGTCAAAACCCTCGAAAATTCTTGCCCAAAGCTCTCCAAGATGCTCAACAATGGAGGAAAATAATCCCCAAGTCGCGAATGAAATACCATTTTAAAACCCTTCTGTACACAGCAACTTTCGCTTCTGCGGCCACACAACCGCTTCTGCGGTCACCGCTCTTGCGGTCTTCTTCTGCTTCTGCGGGCTTTCACTAAGGGGCATGACCGCTTCTGCTGTCCAAAACTCGCACCCGCGATACCGCTCCTGGGGTCAAGACTTTCACTTATGCGGAACCAACCCTGTGCTCGAATTCCGCTTTTGCGCCTGCCCATCCGCTTCCGCGATACCGCTTATGTGGACATTGCTGAACACATACCTTTTCGCACCTACGGTCTCCCTTCCGCAGATGCGGAAACACCTGCTGCAACAGAAGCAGCAAAACTTCCAACTTCGAATTCTCTCGTTCAACCACCCGAGCTCATCCTTAGGCCCCCGGGACCTCAACCAAAAGCACCAACATAACCCAAAACATCATACGAACTTGTTCCAATCATCAAAACACGTCAAACAACACAAAAACCATCAATTCACATCGGATTCAAGCCTAAGTTTCTTCAAAACTTCTGAAATGCGCATTCGATAAAAAAACCCAACCAAACGCTGTCTGAATGACCTGAAAATTTGCACACATAACCAAAATCACCCATTGAAGCTACTGCAACTCTCGGAACTCCATTCCGACCCTCGGATCAAAATCTCACCTATTAACCGCAATTCGCCAAAATTCTAACTTCGCCAATTCAAGCCTAATTCTACACGGACCTCCAAAATCAATTCCGATCGCACTCCTAAGTCACAAATCATCCCCCGAAGCTAAACGAATTGCCGGAAAGCACATCCGAGCCCTCTAACTCATAAGTCAACATCCGGTTGACTTTTCCAACTTAAGCCTTCCTTAAGGAGAGTAAGTGCCTCATTTCTTATCAAAACCAATTCCAATCAACTCTCACACACCAAATACCGATAATGAAATATTAAGAAGCAATAAACGGGAAAAACAGGACAGTAACACATGAGACGATGGGCCGGGTCGTCACATCCTCCCCAACTTAAACAAATGCTCGTCATCGAGCGTACCCAGAGTTGTCCTAGAAGCCAACCACTAGCTAAATGACCTTACCAAGCATATAACCGGGGTGATACCTTGTCACCCTATCTTACATAGGTCCGATAATATAACTCCACTGAAATTTCACAGTCCATCTAGGCCATAAACCGTAGAACCACATTGAACTTTCCGAAATCTTACTCAAAATTAGAACCTCACGTCAATATTCAGAATAAACTCGAACGAGCTGTAATAAACCATGCCTGCAACCTCAGGTGAAATCATGCAATATACCACACAATCCAACACTAGAAACGATAGTCACTATTCACAGCAGTTGCCCCCAAATACTCAATTACCGATAGGAACCTCTTGTTAGCTAAAGTCTTATTCCATCACTTTCATATACTGCCAACGATAAATAAAACACGCGATAAACCGTAACTATTCCTCAGGTCACCCATACATGAAGCCACTTTCTTGTTGACTAATACTACAACAGATTTCCGGGCCAAACCTCAATATAAACCCTCTAATAAGCTGAAATCACATCTATTTGCATTCATTAATGAATTTAACGATCACCTCGAATTCAATGCACCACTCTGGTGATATGACACCTCATCACAGGCCTAAGCCCTAGCTTGCATAATCCACGCACCATTGATGGGCGGTCTGAACATACTCAAATCATGACAAATAACTCCAACAAAAGAGCTGTAACTCAAACTCCTCAGTACCATCATAACACAAGGCTGGGACCCCATCCCACATCATAGAAATAGAATATCTGAACCTACCCCGGAGGGTCTAATCTCCACGTAGCCTCGCTACAATGCGCGATCTTATCCAAACATTGTTACACATGAAGCACCTCAAGTCGCTATGCTCAAAATAGACAGCCACACACAGATTGATGTCTGAAACCAAGCAATCCATCAGACCTACGGTGAAGCACATAATATACACCATTCAATCCTGAAAGGACACAACCGATGCGCCATTCGCCGAGCAACACCAAATACGAACTTTCCTCAGAAACCAGGAAGCAAGATATACCAAGTAACATATGGAAAACTATTCTCAACATCACACTGTTACGGCGTGCAACCCGATCCAGATAACATACCTGTGGCGGCGTGCCACCCGATCCACACAAATATCTCACATAGGAAGATGCACATCGAGCCAAATTTGCTTATTATAACAAAATACCGAGCATCGGTCGTAAGCATACTGAGTGCATAATGATATCTACTTATAGCATTGTAAGCTACAAGAATCAAACACAACTGAGGTCCTTCCCCAACTTCCACTATGAATCTCGATAGCACCGCACTATATGTGCCCACAGTCCGAAAATCATAACACTTCACAGCAGCGAAAAAGCAACTCATAGATCTCCCCAGATCACTAACAAGCTCAATAACGATAGATTCAACCTATCCCTCAACAATACCTATCAGGGCCAACCAAGCCATCTCAATCTGAATATGTAGCCACATCGGCCTGCCAACGAACTCAATACCAAGAAGCCTGAAGCTGCTCCTTCCACTTTATAACTCCTGCCGGAGCCGTACGATACGGTAGCCGGTGCCAAATAAATGCCGAAATCCAAAATCTCGCCTGACGACATGCCCGACCATAAGGAATGCATCCGAAAAAGTCCTTCAATACCGGAACTGAATCAATGGTAGAAACTTTTGCATTGACATCCGCCACGAAGGCCCAATTACGAAAAACAATCCTTCCCAGCCGTCCGCTGGTTTTTGGGATACAAACCACTCCGTTAGAGCATAATCCGATGCACTCCGCCACGCAACCTGTGGCATTTTCCGACATAACCCATAGCACAATAGTCTAGAATAACCCAACACTGAGACAATCAGTCTATACCCCAACATCATATCCACAATCTAACATACCAAGAAAAGAAAGATCCACTCGGGTATCCAAACCCCAATATCCGCTAAACGGTACCAGTACACACCATCCACAACCACTACATAGCTTGAGCATGAGAACTCCTAGCCTCCAGCTCCACATAGCACATGAATTACTATACCTGATCCCAAATTCTGCAGTATAAATACATATTAAACCTCGAGTACCTAATCATTCTTCGAAGATATTCTAAAATTCTCTTGTGCCATCAAACACACTCAGATATTAGCAGTCGATCTAGCAAGAAAGTGCCGCAATCCTACCGAAGTATCATCATTCCAATCACATTACCCTTCTTTCGAGACATATAATCTCGTCAAATCACTTCCAATTAGCAGTACCATTTTCTTGATTACCTGAGGCCACCCGTTGCCTAGGAATTTTATGAACTTCTTTTCAGAACTGAACTGTAAACCATCTAGCCAAGACCTTCCATCAATCCTATCTAGAAGAAGAATCATTGCCCATTCCATGGTTTGCATGCCCGGAGGCAACATATACTTCTCTAAACCATGGTATGACCCAACAAGAACTCTCTCCCAGTTCCATCTTCACGAGCTAAACTATCAGGAATGAATCCTTCTATACTAATCGAGCTAAGCAAGCTGTCAGGACTCAAAAGTTTTGTTGCACAATACTTATAAAAGCTCATCAGCTCGAACACATACAAAGAATTAATCATACCATTACCATACCGATTCGGTCTGTTATCAAGCTATTCCATTTATCAGAATTCTCTTTTTATTCATCATCCACTTGATATTTCTGCCTCGCTGTAGCATCACAATACCTCAATCCAGGCTCACCACAGGAGATTCGAACATAAGACCACACTGTCTAAGTCCCATAGGCCACCGAATACTCTCCCAAGACTTCCCAGAAATACCACGTTCATGAATACTTTACTTGAAGAACTTCCTGCGAATCTAAAATTCGTATCCTACCTCCTTTTTACCCGTGCCCGCAGGGGGTGGAGGGAGTTTTTCCAATTAAAGGACAATCAAAACGGGATTTATTTATTTATTTCAGAGTCGCCACTTGAGAGATTTATGGTGTCCCAAGTCATCGATTTAATCCCGAATCGAGGAAAGAATGACTCTGTATTACAGTTCGCGAACCAGAAATTCAGATAAGGAATTCTGTTAACCCGGGAGAAGGTGTTAGGCATTACCGAGTTCCGTGGTTCTAGCACGGTCGCTCAACTGTCACATTCGGCTTATTTATCTGATTTTAACAATTATGAACTTATATGCAATTTTTAACTTTTAACTGCTTTTATCATTATTATTTTAACAGGGAATTGCAACGTTGTGAAAACGCATCTCGAACCACGTCACATCAATATACCCGTAGTTATATACATATTTCGACTCCGTTGAGATTTGGATTTGGGTCACATAAATGTGCACCCGAGTTTAAGAAAGTAAATTATTAAAAGCGCGCCTAAAGCGACTAGCATATTATTATTTTTGGGGAAGGCCGTGAAATTTTGCTAAACGGCCCATCCCGAAGTCTAAGTAATTTTACAAACACTTATAGAGGGCCCCGCAGCTTGTGTATTTTTTGTTTGTCGAGGCTCGTCTCATTCATTATTAAAAAAAATAATTGCAACGTCGTGAAATCTCGAACCACGTCACATCAATGTACCCGTGGTTATAGACACATTTTGACTCCGTTGAGATCTAGATTTGGGTCACATAAATATGCACCCGAGTTTAAGAAGGTAATGTTATTTAAAGTACGCGCCTAAAGAGACTAACGTGTTATTATTTTTGTAAAGGCCGTGAAATTTGCTAAACGACTGATCCCGAGTTCTAAGTACTTATTACAACCATTTATTGAGGGCCCCGTAGTTTGTGTGCTTTATTTGGCGAGGCTCATCTCATTTTTTAAAAGGACAATCCTAAAGTGACTACATTTTCTATTTTTCCGTCTCAAGTAATTAAGAGAGAAACAAATCCTAAGCAATTATCTCATTTGGAATGGCCAAACCTATGGAATTATCTTGGTGATTACTGGCCCAATGCATCAGGCTCATAATAAGAGCCCAACTCCCATTGTCCAGCGGCTGATTTCAAACCAGACATCGAGTCTGGGCGACGGCCTTTCAAAATGTGACTGGGCCAAAACTCATGGCCCAATTAATCGGAATCCAAACTCGACATTCAACTCACAGAAGAGGATTCGAATCTAAATTATTATACACAGGTTATTGACAATTGCTTCACATGATCAAGCCAAACACAATAGTTAAATTTTGAGCAAATGTCTACTAACAATTATTATCTACCTACTATTGACCAGATTAAAACCTTCATAGCTAGTGAAACTAACAAGTTTAAACAGGCAGGTTCAATAAAACAATCTCATACTAACTTCATCTTATTCCACTTATTTAACTAAACAGCTTGACAACAATTGGCATGCTTGACTATTCGAAAAAACACAGTTAACTTGGAAGTTCGATTTTTAATTCTATGCTATTGAAGTTAGTATTAAACTACTAAATTTACAACTAAGAAAGGCAAAATTAATGATCCAATACAGTCCTCATCGGGTACAAACTCCACAGTTCTAAATTTCATCGAGCTATAGGTCAAACTGACTATACAAGTACTTATCATCTATATCCGCTAAACTACAGATACAACACTAAGTAATCAACCACCCGAGCATTTTCATTTCAATTTTGCATCTCACAGCTACATGATATTGAGCTCAATTATGTATCTGGTATTGGAAACACAAGAAGAGGAAGGAGTGATCAGCAGCAGTAGTAACAATACAGCAAACAGCAACAGTAATAGAGATCCAGCAGCAAACTCAGGAAAACTAGTTACAATTCCAGAAATACCAAACAGCAACACAAGCAGACCAAGGAAATGACTAGAATTAAACCAGACTTGGACCCAAAATACCAATGAAACAGTAACTAGTTGATCCCCCAAAACTCTTCAAGACCAAAGCAAAAGCACTCTGAACTTCAATGAAACAGTAACAATACTAATACTGATTTTCAGCAGTAAAGGAAAAACCTCACTTTTCAGTTTTTTTCTCTCAACTCTAACCCCTTTTTAGATTAAAAGGCAGCCTTTTTTCTATCAAAACATCTCCTATTTATAACCAAAAAAACAGGCCTGCTATCTTCCTTGAACTACTCAGACCAGCCTTAGCATTTGGTCTTCCCATACCCCCTGAATTCCCACTCCTATATCCTTTTTATCCTTCCTAAGTTATTTTCTCCCCTCTCATATATGTCTTGCTTATTTTGTTTCAATCAAAGTTATGGGTGTATTATAGTATTGATATCAATTCCCATACTATTATATTATGTTCCCCATTGCTATTAAACAACTTAGTAACTTAATGGTTATATAGTACTTACTTAACATGCCATTAAACTAATCATTTCTTCCAGTTTTTCATTCCCAAATCACCCCTGGAACCCCCTGAATATTACTGTCCTACCCTGACCTCTTTAATCTGTTATTAAATCTCTATAAGTTATAACCTATTCAAACCTATCAACTATCCAAAGCTGATTACTAACCACCAAATTACAACAACTATAAACCAATTCAACCTATCAATCAATCAGTAGTTCAAGGCGGAAAATCATATCAAATCGAATGGCATTAAAGCAAAGGGAATGAGTTGATCATATTGGGAACCAATCATGAGCAACTCAGACAAAAGAACAAGCAATGAGCCAATCAGTAGGATGAATCAACCAAGAGCAGGGGATCAAAACAATACACATTGAAATAATACTACCAGAAACAGCTTGGAGTAGTCATAGTTTGCACAAGAGACCTACTAATACTTGCTTAAATCAAAATTCTAGAAATACAAAGCAGAACCAAACAACCAGAATGAAACAAACAAACAAGTGATTCGAGTGGCTTTGAACAAAATAGGGAGCTATAAGGAAACTAACTAATCGAAGAAGCTATTCAAATCGATTACATAGTTTATAACATATAATCAACAACGAACAGAATAAAACTAGACCAAATAAAAGGTCTGATGGAGAAGAAGAAAAGCGATGAACAAGATTGAACTACAACTAAACTAAACAAATAACAGTAACAAAAATAGAACAAACAAGAAAGGAAAAATACCTCAAAAAATCAGAAACTAGACGAACTCACGTTCGAACTCTGACTCGAGCCTTTTGGGGTAAAAACAGACTTTAATCGAGTGTTCTCGACTGAGAAAACTCGACTAAAGTCGACTGAGACCCCAATTTCTTTTCTTTTCGTACAGACCCCAAGTTTGGTCTCGTTTAGGGTTTTTGATTCGATTTGGGATTCGAGCGATTCCAACGGGATTCGAACAGAACCAATGGTGCTTTAGGAACGAGGAAGGTCGGGTGGGTATCTGGTGTGAGTTTAGGGGTGAATTGGTCGACCTAGGGTTTTTGCTCGAATCTTCGATTGAATATTCGAGACGGTTGGTGATGATTCGAGTTTAACGGACCATGGATTTGGGTTGAGGGGGTCAAGGTGCTCTAGGGGTGTTAGTTTGGTGACCGACGGACCTCAGGCCACCGTGTTTCAGGCGAAGGCGTA
>MU742721.1:51402-75116 GCA_026770625.1 Nicotiana glauca
CCTGGAACCACTGATAAACTAACACTTCATCATATAAAACCTTTCATTTAACTCACTTTAGGAGAATCATAGCAACACCTAGGTAACTTCCTATAACTGTAGGATATGCAAATCTGTAAGTAGTGGTCCAAGCCACCATAACCTCTTCCGGAATCTGCTTCTACACCACGAGCCTTAGAAATAGAAGGCTTCTGAATAATATCAATTGCGGCGGCTGACAAGCCTGATACGCACCATCACAGATCATACACACAACCTGATCACGCTGAATAAACTAATCACATATCCCAACATGCCAAATACAACTATGGCCAATCAATCCCTTTCCTTCCAATTTATCCTTGAGTGCTTTGAAATAATACTAACTCTCTTCAACACATAACATATTCTATCTACACTCATCCCGTGTGACCTTGAACCACAAGACCATGCTGTCTCAACCCCTACGAACCATTTCGTACTTCCCAATTGCTACATCACAAGCCAACCATCACGAAACATTCTGTGCCACTTCTCATAAGGTGCTTTCCAAGCTTGATCCTCAATTATGCCTATAAACTCGACATTATTGGGCACCACACTTTACCTCTTGAATTCACTAGGACCATTACTGAGAGCCATCCGCTCTGACGTGGCCCCGAATATAATCGGCTACATAGATCTCATAACATAGGAGTACCCTCTCGATGAGGCACCTAGCAGAATTACTCACTTTAAAACCTGCTTTTATACAAGGCACGCATCCCGAATCCTTTCCCAAGTTCGAACATGAGGCCATAAGGCCAACCACAGAACATCTTTAACAATTCCTCTGCTTAATTTACCATTTACGATATTTTTCCATAGCTGAGATGACCCCTCAGTATGTTATTAACAAGAAATTTCGCGAGTAGCTAACCATGTAGCCCAAATCCTAAGCGGTAGGACTCTCCCACTTAGCTTAAAGCCATTATTACAATACTCTGGAGTTCACCATCATTCTTAATTTCTATTGACATAACCTTGCGCAATCATCTGCCGCAAATTCTCGAAATTCTCACGTAAATCCCCATTTCTCATATTCTGAATCATCATCCACTATCGCACCAACAATCGCTGGCATTCTCGATATCTTACCGTAGAAACTTAATTTGATACTCTAAATCGTTAACAACATTTACACAACAATTCCATTTGCTGCATATCTAGTAGAACTCTTCGCAGAAGCCTTGCCAACCACGCGACTACTACCCTGCTCACCGGAATACCCTCACCTGTCAAAATCACTCCCCGACATCTTCCAACGATGCTGCATGGGGCACCATCACTACGACATCAATAACCCATCCTGAGTTCGAGCTCACTCTCTAGTTGTACGAGTCCATTCATCCCTCGTGGACACCCATTAAATGTGCGACAACCTCCCTTTGCTTCAAAGTCGTGCTACGTCTTTCTTCACTTCAAACAGTTCCCTTCCGTCATATACAATCTCCTGCCGCATAACAACACTATGCTTCGAGTTAATCTACCGACTTCCATTTCCCGTCGCTAAAATCCCCACTTCGAATTAGATATGAAAGTGCCCATAACCAAGCACTGATATTCTCAAGTCGTTCCAGACTCCCTTAAGGAGGCTAGTTTTCTAATTACCAAGCCTCTACACAACTTTGCTGCTCTCCTACTTTGGGCAAACTCACTTTTTCAATCAACTGCACGGCCTGTGCTTTCTCAGCCTGACCCTTTAGAAATTTAAACTCCGCCTGACACTTTTTGCATGTCCTTTCTCATCTGTCGCTGCTCAATTGTTGCCTTAATAAAATTTATCTTTATAGTACTTGAATCCACAATTCACTATTAATCCCAAGCCTCTCCGAAGGTCGTTTTTATCAAACCACCAATATTTACAATACTGATTCAGTCCGAAACCACCGCATCCCGCAATATATGATAGTTGAATTCCCAATGCCATTTCACAATATCTTGCCCCAAGGGCTGATCATAGAAGATCATAACACCGATAAACTTAACACGTCCAATTAGGACAACAGCATCCCAATATAGGAGAGAACTCCTTCACGCTTGCAATTATCATGCTTCATTACTTCCACTAGTCTACCTCTGACCATCCTTGGTTCGATTGACTTTCCTTTGCCGGGAATAAAATACTAAATCCCGTTGATTACACACTGAGTAAACCTCCATTCGATTCATTCATTGCCTCGAAACGTGGGCAAACATCTTACCATCACAACAACTCTGCGGAATAATTGCTCATAAGCATTATGGCAACATGTGCCTAGCCTCAAGGCTCTCAGAAGTTCTGCTACGGAGCTAAAACAATGAAATATCCCTCCGAAACACGACTATAATAGTACAATTAACTATACCGGGTAAATCATCCCGCACCGCACTCGTAGTGCCATTACATTCCTTCAAATCTCGATTTATAACAAGCGCTTGCGTCGCGTAAAATTGAGTGGAAAGGAATCAGAGGCATAGGACTCAAAGGGATCGAACCGCACGATAAGGAAATCAAGAAGGGAAGTACTCCAAACAGTCCTGCAGCCTCCCGAGGATAAGTACAGACGACTCCATACCGATCTGCGAGACTCTACTAGACTTGCTCATGACTCACGAGACCGACGGGAACCTAGTGCTCTGATACCATGTTGTCACGACCCAAAATCCTCTAAGGGTAGTGGTGGCGGCGGACACCGCTGTTAGGCCAGCCAATTAGGTTACCAATTAATTTCCTCTTTTAATGCTTTTGAATATCTAAGGTTTTTCCTTCTGTTTCACATAAAAATAAGATCATTTCTTGAATTCAAACTTAAATAATACCAATTAGTACAAAGATTCACTGAAACCATCCCAGAAACCCAGTGTCACAAGTGCATGAGCAACTACTGATAAAGACATAAAATACAACACAACATCCGTCCAGAATACAATGGACATGAAAGAAATATAGTTACTAGAAGGGACTTTAAAAGCTGCGGGCCGCCTTGCTGCAACTCACCTAGTCCCCGAATCGTCCGTGCTGCTGCGCCCCGTAGGCCTCTAAGGTATCATGTACATGTGCAACAAAAATGCACAGAAGTATAGTATGAGTACGTAATCAACGTTTACTCAGTGAGTGTACCGCCTAATCTCGAAGGAGTAGAGACGAGATGGTCAACTTTAACACACTCTAATGGTCCAACGATTATTTATTCTCAATATACATATCAACAATGGATTTATTATCTAGCATAATTTTTATCCAAATAGAGGAAACAAGTAAACACGTAATTCCTTCATAGGAAATTTCCAAGGTTTCTTTTCATTATTAACAATATAATCTCGAGCCATAATGAGGCATGTAACAGCTTAAATAAATCTAGGCAGCAATATAAGCATGCGCAAATCATACCGAGGCAACGGCCCGATCCAACAGAAATAAATGTGCACTTGCCGAGGGTCGACGACGCGCCTATAGATGCATCTATTAATCTGCCGAGGCGTTCGGCCCGTTCCAAAATAAACGCACACAGAGAAATAATCAGTCAGGAAGTCAACGTGGATCAAATATCCAGGAAAGGTCAATTCTCTTTATTAATTTGAGAAAAACGAAGCTTAAGTCTTTTAGAAAAACCATTATTAATT
The DNA here is from genome assembly GCA_026770625.1 of Nicotiana glauca. Taxonomy (NCBI): domain Eukaryota; kingdom Viridiplantae; phylum Streptophyta; class Magnoliopsida; order Solanales; family Solanaceae; genus Nicotiana; species Nicotiana glauca. The sequence goes on from MU742721.1 coordinate 55,027, forward strand.
TAATGTGATCTATTACCCCGCTCGCGAATCAGCCATGCGACGCGGTACACATAATATACATGCTCAGGTAGCCAATTTGAATTTTATCGAGGAATAATTATCCAAATAAGCCAATTCTCTGTTTGACAATTCAGGAAAATATTGTTTAATCTCTTTTAAATTAGTTTACTAATCAAAGGTGATTTAAACAGTCCAAGTCACTGATGAGTTCATAATTTATTCAAGTATAACATGCTTTTTGGGTCCTAAACTACCCGGACAATAGCATGATAGTAGCTACGCACAGACTCTCATCACCTCGTGCGCGCGTAGCCCCAACAAGTAGGAGCACATAATCAATTTAACTCACCTATGGGGTAATTTCCCCCTCACAGAATTAGAAAGGAGACTCAACTCGCTGCGAAGACTCGCAATCGGCATCCTACATCCTTCCGAAAGCTTGAACCAATGCACCATGCACCAAAACTAGCCAATTAATGATAAACTAATGAGAATATACTCAAATACTTGTTAACAATTCAGATTATACGAATTCCCATCTTCATTTTGTTAAATGACCAAAATGCCTTCGGGCCCACGTACCCGGAATCCAAAATTTATCGAAGACAAAGGTTACCCATGACCTTAGGAACTCAAATATATAATTTTCTCCTAATTCCATGCTCAAAATCGTGGCTAAAATTCAAGATTACCATTTTCTAGGTTTTCAACCAAAACCTCAATATTTACTCTAATTTCCATTATTAATTCCACGTATAAACTTGTATTTAACACAAAACCAGTAGAAATCACTTACCCCGCGCTTGATGATGAAAGGGACGCTCCAAAGTTGCTCCAAAAATCGCTCCCATGGAAGAAAAATGAAATGAAATGAGCCAAAATCGGATTTTAAAACAACACTGCCCAGAAAACCTTCTATGCGATCGCATTCAAAGCCTTGCGATTGCATAGAGCAACTCTGCCGCCCGCAAAATTCCTTTAATGTGTTCGCACCACCAAGCCATGCGATTGCATAGGCGACAGAACTCCTCTTCTGCGATCGCATAGGCCAAATTCCAGCCCCTCAACATTTGCTCTATGAGATCGCATCCTCTCTACTGCGATCGCATAAAGTAAATCTCTGCTGCACTAATGCCAGCAACCAGCCACCCTCTCAAGGCAAAATTTGGTCCGTTAATCATCCGGAATCCACCCGAGGCCCCCGGGACCCCAACCAAACATACCAACCAATTCCAAAACACATTCCGGACTTGTCCGAGGCTTCAAATCACATCAAACAATGCTAAAATCATGAATTACACCCCAAATTCAAGTTTATGAACTTTAAAATTTCAAACTTCTATTTCCGACGTTTAAACCTATCAAAACACGTCCGATAGGCCTCAAATTTTGCATACAAGTCATATTCGACATTACGGACCTGTTCCAACTTCTGGAATTTGATTCCGACCCCGATATCAAAAAGTCAACCCCCGATCAAACTCTTCAAAAACCTTCAAATTTCTATCTTTAGCCAAATTGCTTCAAAGTGACATACGGACTTCCGAATTCACTTACGATCATGCTCCCAACTCCGAAATCACCATACAGAGCTACTACCTGTCTTGGAATTCCAAACGGACATTGATAACACTGAATTTGACATCAAGCCAAACTTATTAAATTTCTTCTAAATTGCTAACTTCCACATTTGCCGCCAAAACGATCCCGGTTTATCCGAAACCCGCACCGGGCATACGCCCAAGTCTGAAATCATCATACGAACCTGCTGGAACATTCAGATCCTAATTCCGAGGTCGTTTACTCAAAGTTCCAATCCCAGTTCCTTCTTTCAACTTTAAGCTTCTGAATAGAGAATTCTCTTCCCAAATCAACTCTGAATCCCCCGAAATCAAATTCCGACCACACGTACAAGTCATAATACCTAAAATGAAGTTGTTCATGGCCTCCGACTGCTGAACAGCGCGCTAGTACTCAAAACGACCGATCAGGTCGTTACACAGACTACCAAATAAAATTGTGCAGTTCAAATATATATATATCAGAAAAGAAATATAGAAAATAACCAGTCAATGTGGGAGGGGGAAACATTCTTTGGGGAATAACAGGTAAAAATAGAATATCAAGAGTACTATAAAGGAATCAAAATCCAACCACTAGCAAGACTAAGGAAAACAAAGGCAGATTTCACTTTCTTTTCACTTCTTGTTGCAGGCGTGCAAACCGATCCCACTTCCTGTATCTCAGGTGTGCCACCGGTTTCTATTTTATTTATCTCGTGGTAGGCATGCCACCCGCTCCCATTTCATGTATCTCGTATTAGGAATACCACCCACTCCCATTTTATTATATCTCGTGGTAGGCGTATGTAACGACCCAGACGGTCATTTTTAGAATTTACCCCCCGATCCCCTATTTACTATCTTCCCCAAGTACATTTCTGCTATTTTGGTTTACCGGGATGTTCGGTGTTTAGTTTCGGAGAGTTTCGGGACACTTAGTCCCTAAATGAGAGTTTAAGTGTTGGAAAGTGGTCCGTAGTTAGAACTGTGTGAAGATGGCCTCAGAATGGAAATCTGATGGTTCCGTTAGCTCCTTTATGTGATTTCGAGGTTAGGAGTGTGACCGGAAGTAATTTTGGAGGTCCGGTGTAGAATTAGGCTTGAATTGGCGAAGTTAGTATTTTGGCGATTTACGGTTGATAGGCGAGATTTTGATCCGAGAGTCGGAATGGAATTCTGAGAGTTTCTGTAGCTTTGTTAGGTGTTTTGGGATATTCTTGAAAAATTTTAGGTCATTCGGACAAGGTTTGGTTGGGTTTTTGATCGAATGCGTGTTTTGAAAGTTTTAGAAGAACTTAGGCTTGAATTCGATGTAATTTGATGGTTTTGGAATTGTTTGAGGCATTTAGATGATTGGAGAAAGTTTGTATGATGTTTTAGAAGGTGTTGGTATTTTTGGTTGAGGTCTCGGGGGCCTCGGGGTGAATTCGAATGGGTAACGGAAGGATTTTGGGTCTTTGGATTCTGTAGAAAATTACAGGTCAGTGCTGTAGAGTTTTACTCTATGCGATCGCAGGATAGGCTTTGCAATAGCATAGAAGGATTTTTGGGGTTGGTCAGTTGTTCAATACGAATGCATGAGGACCATTGCGATCGCATAGAGGAACTTGGGAGTTTGGATTTTTTTTGTTCATTGCGATCGTGTGGGTATGTATGCTATCTCATAGTGTAAGGTGTTTGGTCATTGCGATTGCAGGGATGCTTATGCGATCGCATAGTGTTAAAATCAGATGTGGGAATTTTTTGCATTGCGATCACAGAGGGGCATTGGCATCGCATAGAAGAAAATGCCTAGGCAGAATATTAAGTTCTGAAAATGGGACTTCGTTCCCATTTTCCATTTTTGACAATTTGGAGCTCGGTTGAGGCGATATTTCGGGAGATTTTTGGAGAGAACAACGGGGTAAGTGTTATTAACTTAATTTTGGTTATACAACTCGAATCTATTACAAGTTTTTGCATTAAATCCGCGGATTTTGTTGGAAAAGTTTAGAAAACCCTCTTGGATAGAATCATGGATTTGAGGGTCGAAATGCTATGGGATTTTGATAATTTTGGTAAGTTTAGACTCGTGAGAGTACGAGGGTTCTGGAAATATAAATTTTTACCCTATTCCGAGACGTGGGCCCGAGGGGCATTTTGGTTATTTTACATAATTTCACGTATTAGCTTAGAATTTAATTGTAGAATCAATTACTTTAATTATTACTTACAATATGCAATTTAATTGAATAGATTTGAGCCATTTGGAGTTGGATACTCGTGGCAAAAGCGTGATTTCGGGTTGACTAGCACTTGTTCGAGGTAAGTGGCTTGTCTAACCTTGTGTGTGGGACTTTTCCCCTTAGGATGTGATATTTTGTAATTGAATGTCTTGTACGTGAGGTGACGAGCACGTACTTGAGCTAATTGTTGAAAAACCTGAATTTTTACTTAAAAATATTTGAATTGGGTTTCTTTCATACTTGCTTTATTCTAGCTACCGTTATATTCTGTGCTAGCCTAGAAAAGCATGCTTAGTTGATCCAAATTTCCTACTTGCTTAATTTGCCTTAATTGCATTACGTGGAGCATGCTAGGTTATAACTATCTGTATCTTGTATTGTTGTACTTTATTTCTGAATATTCTCTAATTTTGGTTGCGCATTTACATTGGGACTACGGATGTGGGATTCCGGTAGCTCCCCCTTGTTTGTTTACTTTGGGACTACGGGTTAGATTCCCGGGAGATCCCCCTACACATTTACTTTGGGACTATGGGTTAGATTTCCGGGAGATCCGTTTGCACATTCAGAGTCGGACTACGGGACGGTATTCTGGAAGATCCTTCAAATATATTCATACGGTGGACTACGGGACAGTATCTCGGGAGCTCCTCGGACAGATTGATAAAATGGACTACAGGACGGTATCCTGGGAGATCCTCATTATTGGTGTTGGTGTTGAGTTATTTACTTTGTGTTATCTTATTTTCTGCGCATTAATTGTTGTTTGTGTACTCTGATTTACTCAATAGTTGTATCTCATTATCTCTGTTTATTTCATATTGTTGTCAACCTTATTATTTTATTTTATCTCAGTACGGACCTGACCTTCCTCGTCTCTACCCAACCAAGGTTAGGCTTGGCACTTACTGAGTACCGCTGTGGTCTACTCATGCCCCTTCTACGCATGTTTTTCCTGTGCAGCTCCAGGTACCTCCATCCAAGTGTACTATCCTCGCGGAGGAGAGATCTAGCAGAGACTTTGAGGTATATCTGCCACATCCGCAGACCAGAAGTCTCTATCTTATTCCAGCATTAGTATATGACTTTCCTTTCTTTCGGTTGTGTAAACATTCTGGAATTAGAGCAGTGTATCTCATTTCTATTAGCCTGTGTTTCCTGTAAGTTTCCGGGTTTTGGGAGTTTGTTTTGGATTTCGTAATATGGGTTGTATTATGCCAAGAGGCACCTATGTTTGCTCCCGCAAGTTAGTTTGTTTTCTACAAGTTGTATAAATTTCGCACCGTTAGGCTTACCTAGTTGTAGGGACTAGGTGCGATCACGACATGTTCACGGAGGGCGAACTGGGGTCGTGACAAGTTGGTATCAGAGCTCTAGGTTCATAGTAGTCACGGAACACAGGCGAGTTTATTAGAGTCTTGCTGATCGGTACGGAGACGTTTGTACTTATCTACGAGAGGCTATGTAACTACTTAAGAAAAATCTTCATTTCATTTGAATTCCTTGTCGTGCGATATTTTTTACATCAATTCTAAATTTCTATCTTCTATTCTCTCACAGATGGTGAGGACACATGTTACTCAGGATGATCAGACACCCGCGCCCCCTACAGCAACCGTCTGAGGCCGGGGCCGAGGTAGAGGCCATGGACGCGCACATGGTGCAGCCAGAGCACCTGTGCGAGCTGCCGCTGAGGTACCACTAGTATATCCAACCGGAGTTCAGACATCGGTCACGCCTGCAAATACTACTACTCCAGCCCTTCAGGAGACTTTGGCACATTTTATGAGCTTGTACATCACGTTGGCTCAGGCAATGTTGCTTCCCCTTGTTACAGCCACATCCCAGGCTGGGGGAGGAAGACAGACCCCCGCCGTCCGCACTCCTAAGCAGTTAGTGCATGTTGAGCAGTTCTGAGAGATTAATCTTGTACAGCCTGCAATACCAGTTCAGCTCGAGGGTGGCCCAGCTGCTTCAGATAACGAGCAGCGGAGGCTTGAGAGGTTCAAGAAGTATGATCCTCTAGTGTTCAGTGGGCTAGCATCAGACGATGCCTTGGGATTTCTAGAGGTGTGTCATCGTATTCTTCGCACCATGGGTATAGTGGAGTCCAGCGGGGTTTCTTTTATTGCTTTTCAGCTTCGGGGAGTTGCCTATGATTGGTGGCATGCTTATGAGATAGACAGTCCAGTCAAGGTTGTTTCTCTACCCTGGACCCAGTTCTCAGACACGTTCATGAGAGAGTTTGTCCCTCGTAGTCTCAAGGATACATGGCGCACAGAGTTTGAGCATTTGCGCTAGGGTGCTATAACCATTTCAGAGTATGCTATTCATTATACCAGAATGGCTAGGCATGCACCAGCCTTGGTTGCTACTGTTTATGAGAAATTTCACCTATTTATTGAGGGTCTTATTTCGCCCATCAAATCTAGCATGGCTCGGGAGTTGGAGATGGACATTCCTTATCAGTAGGTAGTAAGCATTGCTCGGAGAATCGAGGGTATGCTCGCCAGGGAGCGAGTGAAGAGAGAGGCCAAGAGGTCTCGAGAGTCGGGCCACTACTTTTGTGCCTGTACTCCAGTAGTAGGTCGTCATGGTAGGGGTTGTGTGGGTCGCCCCATTCATTTAGCTCTCCCAGTAGCCAGCAGCACTGCAGCTCCGCCTATACCTCAGGAGCCTTATTATGCATCTCCAGTTTCTAGCGTGCCTCCTGCACGGGGTACTTCCATAGGTCAGTCCAGTAGACTTGGCCCCAGCCAGTCACAACCACAACGTCCTCCCAGAGCGTATTTCGAGTGTGGCAATACACGCTATATGGTTAGGGGCTACCATAGACTTAGTAGGGGTACATCTTCAAAGACTACTCAGCCACAGCATGCCCCTCAGAATTCTCAGGCCATGATCACAACTCTAGTTGCTACCCCACCTACCCAGCAAGGTAGGGGCAGAGCTTGGGGAGATAGAGGTCGCCCTCAAGAGGGAGGCCGGGCTAGATATAATGTTATTCTTGCCCATACTGAGGCTATTGCCTCCGATTCTGTTATTACATGTATTATGCTGGTCAGTCACAGAGAGGCATCGGTTCTATTCGATCATGACTCTACTTATTCATACGTGTCTTCTTATTTTGCTCAATATCTGGGTGTGCCCCGTGATTCTTTGAGTGCCCCTATTTATATTTCTACTCCTGTGGGGGATTCTCTTGATGTGGATCGCATTTATCGGTCATGTTTGGTTATTATTCGTGGTTTTGAGACCATAGAAGACTTATTATTACTCAATATGGTGGATTTTGATATTATCTTGGGCATGGACTAGTTGTCTCCCCATTATGCTATTCTTGATTGTCACGCCAAGGCCGTGACACTAGCTATGCAAGGTATTCCACGTGTTGAGTGTAATGGTACTTTAGATCACACTGCTAACAGAGTTATCTCTTTTCTTAAAACTCAGCATATGGTTGAGAAGGGGTGTGCTGCTTACTTAGCTTATATGAGAGATGTCAGTGTTGACACCCCTTCTGTTGATTCAGTCCCAGTGGCACGGGATTTTCCCGATGTATTTCCAGCTGATCTTTTGGGAATGCCGCCCGATAGGTACATTGATTTTGGCATTGATTTGTTGCCGGGCACTCAGCCCATTTCTATTCCTCCTTACCGGATGGCTCCTCCTGAATTGAAAGAGTTGAAGGATCAGTTAAAGGAATTGCTTGATAAGGGTTTTATTCGACCCTGTGTTTTACCTTGGGGTGCTCCGATCTTGTTTGTGAAGAAAAATGATGGTTCTATGCGTATGTGTATTGATTGTCGCCAGTTGAATAAGGCTACATTGAAGAACCATTATCCTTTACCTCGTATTTATGATGTATTTGACCAGCTTCAGGGCGCACATGTATTTTCTAAGATTGATTTGTGCTAAGGTTACCATCAGTTAAAGACTCGGGAGCCAGATATCTCGAAGACTGCTTTCAGGACTCGGTATGGTCATTACGAGTTTCTTGTTATGTTATTTGGGCTGACCAATGCCCTAACAGCTTTTATGCATTTGATGCACAGTGTGTTCAGGCCATGTCTCGACTCGTTCATGGTTGTTTTCATAAATGATATTCTTGTATACTCCCAGAGTCGGGAAGATCATGAGCAGCACCTGAGGACAATGCTTCAGACCCTGAGAGAGAAGAAGTTATACGCAAAGTTCACAAAATGTGAGTTGTGGTTGGATTCTGTGGCATTATTAGTCCATGTGGTATCGAGTGAGGGCATTCGAGTGGATCCAAAGAAGATAGAGGCATTGCAGAGTTGGCCTAAACCCTACTCAACTACAGAGATTCGCAGTTTCCTTGGCTTGGCGGGTTACTACCATCGTTTTGTTGAGGAGTTTTCATCGATTGAAGCCCCTATAACTAGATTGTCCCAGAAGGGTGCTCCATTTCAGTGGACAGAGTAGTGAGAGGCGAGCTTTTAGAAGCTCAAGACAGCTTTGACTACGGCCCCAATTTTGATATTGCCTACTGGTTCGGGGTCTTATACAATTTATTATGATGCCTCGCGGGTTGGCCTTAGAGCGGTGTTGATGCAGGACGGTAGGGTGATTGCGTACACGTCCAGACAGTAGAATATATATGAAAAGATCTACCCTGTCCACGACCTTGAGTTAACTGCTATTGTTCATGCCTTGAAAATCTGGCGTCATTATTTATTCGGTGTGCCCTGTGAGATTTATACTGACCATTGGAGTTTGCAACACCTGTTCAAGAAAAAGGAACTAAACTTGCGCTAGAGGAGGTGGTTAGAGTTGCTGAAAGATTATGATATTACTATTCTATATCACCAGGGCAAGGACAATGTGGTAGCTGATGCCTTGAATCGCCAGGCAGAGAGTTTGGGGAGTTTAGCATATTTACCAGCTTCAGAGAGGCCTATGGCGATGAATGTTTAGGCCTTAACCAGTCAGTTCATGAGATGGATCTTTCAGAGCCCAGTCAGGTCCTAGCTTGAGTTGTTTCGCGGTATTCTTTATTCGATCGTATCAGGGGGCGGTAGTATGATGATCCTCATTTACTTGTCCTTAAGGACACGGTTCAGCATGGCGATGTCAGAGATTTTACCATTTGGGATGACGGGGTATTGAGGATGCAGTGTCGAATTTGTGTGTCCAATATTGATGAGCTTCGAGAGTTGATTCTACCAAAGGCCCATAGTTCGCGGTATTCCATCCATCCGGGTGCCGCAAATATGTATCAGGATTTAAGGCAACATTACTGGTGGAGGTGGATGAAGAAGGATATAGTTGAATATGTAGCCAGATGCCTCAATTGTCAGCAGGTGAAGTATGAACACCAGAGACCAGGTGGGTTGCTTCAGCAGATAGAGATTCCGGAGTGGAAATGGGAGCGCATCACCATGGACTTTGTATCTGGACTCCCGCGGACCTTGATGAAGTTTGATGCCATTTGGGTTATTATGGATCGGCTGACCAAGTCCACTCATTTTATTCCTATGTGACTACTTATTCATCAGAGCGGTTGGCAGAGATTTATATCCGGGAAATTGTCCATCTGCATGGTATTCCAGTTTCTATTATTTCATACAGTGGTACTCAGTTCACATCATGGTTCTGGAGAGCTGTTCAGCAGGAGTTGGGTACTCAGTGACGATGAGCACAACATTTCACCCCCAGACGGATGGACAGTCCGAACTCACTATTCAGATTCTTGAGGATATGCTTCGTGCGTGTGTGATTGAGTTTGGAGGATCTTGGGATTAGTTCTTGCCGTTGGCTGAGTTTGCTTACAACAACAGTTACCAGTCCAGCATTCAGATGGCACGGTATAAGGCTCTATATGGTAGGAGGTGCAGATCTCCGGTGGGTTGGTTTGAACCGAGTGAGGCTAGACTGTTGGGTATAGATTAGGTTCAGGATGCATTGGATAAGGTTAAGGTGATCCAGGATATACTCTGTACAGCCTAGTCTAGACAGAAGAGCTACGCGGACAGGAAGGTTCACGATGTCTCATATATGGTCGGAGAGCGGGTTCTGTTTCGGTTTTCACCTATGAAGGGCATTATGAGATTTGGGAAGAAAGGGAAGTTGAGTTTGAGGTTTATTGGCCCTTTTGAAATATTGAAGCGTGTTGGACAAGTTGCTTATGAGCTTTCCCTACCTCCCAGCTTAGTAGGAGTTCATCCGGTATTTCATGTTTCGATGCTCCAGAGATATCATGGAGACACGTCACACGTATTGGATTTCAGCTCAGTCCAGTTGGACACGGAGTTATCTTATGTTGAGGAACCAGTGGCTATATTAGATAGACAGATCAAAAAGTGGAGATCGAAGAACACTGGTTCAGTAAAGGATCAGTAGCGAGGTCAGCCGGTCGAGGAGGCGACTTTGGAGACTGAGTGGGATATGCGCAGCCAATACCCTCATCTTTTCACTACTTCAGGTATGTCTTTTATGCTCGTTCGAGGACGAATGAATGCTTAAGTGTGAGAGGATGTAACGACCCAGCAGTTCGTTCTTAGAATTTATGCCACGATCCCCTATCTACTGTTTTCCCCAAGTATATTTCTGCTATTTTGCTTTGCCGGGACGTTCGATGTTGAGTTTCGGAGAGTTTTAGGACACTTAGTCCCTAAATGAAAGTTTAAGTGTTGGAAAGTGGTCCATAGTCGGAACAGTGTGAATATGGCCTCAGAATGGAAATTCGATGGTTCTGTTAGATCCGTTATGTGATTTTGGGGTAAGGAGTGTGACCGGAAGTAATTTTGGAGGTCCGGTGTAGAATTAGGCTTGAATTGGCGAAGTTAGTATTTTGGCGATTTCCTGTTGATAGGCGAGATTTTGATCTGAGAATCGAAATGGAATTCCGAGAGTTGTTGTAGCTTCATTAGCTGTTTTGAGATATGCGTGCAAAATTTCAGGTCATTCGGATGAGGTTTGGTTGGGTTTTTGATCGAATGCGTGTTTTGGAAGTTTTAGAAGAACTTAGGTTTGAATTTGATGTAATTTTATGGTTTTGGCATTGTTTGAGGTGTTTTGATGATTGGAGAAAGTTTGTATGATGTTTTAGGAGGTGTTGGTATTTTTGGTTGTGGTCCCGGGGGCCTCGGGGTGAATTCAGATGGGTAATAGAAGGTTTTTGGGGCTTTGGATGCTGCAGAAAATTGCAGGTCAGTGCTGTAGAGTTTTACTCTATGCGATCTCAGGATAGGCTTTGCGATCGCATAGAAGGATTTTTGGGGCTGGTCAGTTGTTCAATGAGAACGCATGAGGACCATTGCGATCACGTAGAGGAACTTGGGAGTTTGGATTTTTTTTTTGCTCATTGCGATCGCGTGGGTGTGCATGTTATCGCATAGTGTAAGGTGTTTGGTTATTGTGATCACAGAGATGCTTATGCGATCGCATAGTGTTAAAATTAGAGGTGGAAATTTTGTGCATTGCGATCGTAGAGGGGTAATGCGATCGTATAGAAGAAAATGCCCGGGCAAAATGTTAAGTTTTGAAAATGGGACTTCGTTCCCATTTTCCATTTTTGACAATTTGGAGCTCGGTTGAGGCTATTTTTCGGGAGAGTTTTAGAGAGAAAAACGGGGTAAGTGTTCTTAACTTAATTTTGGTTATACAACTCGAATCTATTACAAGTTTTGGCATTAAATTCACGAATTTTGTTGGAAAAGTTTAGAAAATCCTCTCTGATTGGGATTTAATGGTCGAAATGTTATGGGATTTTGATAATTTTGGTATGGTTAGACTCGTGAGAGTAAAAGGTTTCTATAAATATAAATTTTACCTGATTTCGAGACGTGGGCCCGAGGGGTATTTTGGTCATTTTACATAATTTCGCGTAATAGCTTAGAATTTAATTGTAGAATCAATTACTTGAATTATTACTTAAATGTGCAATTTAATTGAATAGATTTGAGCCATTTGGAGTCGGATACTCGTGGCAAAAGCGTGGTTTCGGGTTGACTAGCACTTGTTCGAGGTAAGTGGCTTGTCTAACCTTGTGTGAGGGAATTTTCCCCTTAGGATGTGATATTTGGTAATTGAATGCCTTGCACGTGAGGTGACGGGCACGTACTTGAGCTAATTGTTGAAAAACCTGAATTTTTACTTAAAAATATTTGAATTGAGTTTCTTTCGTACTTGCTTTATTCTACCTACTGTTATATTCTGTGCTAGTCTAGAAAAGCATGTTTAGTTAATCCAAATTGCCTACTTGCTTAATTTGCCTTAATTACATTACGTGGAGCATGCTAGGTTATAACTATCTATGGCTTGAATTGTTGTACTTTATTTATGAATATTCTCTTATTTTGGTTGTGCATTTACATTGGGACTACGGATGTGCGATTCCGGTAGCTCCCCCTTGTTTGTTTAATTTGGGACTACGGGTTAGATTCCCGAGAGATCCCCCTGCACATTTACTTTGGGACTACAGATTAGATTCCCGGGAGATCTCCCTGCACATTGAGGTCGGACTCCGGGATTGTATCCCGGGAGATCCTTCAAATATATTCATACGGTGGACTACTAGACGGTATCCCAGGAGCTCCTCAAACAGATTGATAAAATGGACTACATGAAGATATCCTGGGAGATCCACATTATTGGTGTTGGTGTTGAGCTGTTTACTCTGTGTTATCTTATTTTCTGCGTATTAATTGTTGTTTGTCTAATCCGATTTACTCAATAGCTGTATCTCATTATCTTTGTTTGTTTCATATTGTTGTCTACCTTATTATTTTATTTTATCTCAGTAGGGCCCTGACCTTCCACATCACTACTCAACCGAGGTTAGGCTTGGCACTTATTGAGTACCGATGTGGTGTACTCATGCCCCTTCTATGCATGTTTTTCCTGTGCAGCTCCAGGTACCTCCATCCAGGCGTACTATCCTCGCGGAGGAGAGATCTAGCAGAGACTTTGAGGTATATCTGCCACGTCTGTAGACCAGAAGTCTCTATCTTATTCCAGCTTTAGTATATGACTTTCCTTTCTGTTAGTTGTGTAGACATTCTGAAGTTAGAGCAGTGTGTCTCCTTTCAGTTGTTTGCTTCCGCAAGTTAGTTTGTTTTCTGCAAGCTATATAAATTGTGCATCGTTAGGCTTACCTAGTTGTAGGGACTAGGTGCCATCACGAAATGTTCACGAAGAGCGAACTGGGGTCGTGACAGCGTACCACCCGCTCCAATTTTATTATATCTCGTGGTAGACGTACCACCCACTCTCATTTCATGCATCTCGTGGTAGGCATACCACCCGCTCCCATTTCATTATATCTCATGGTAAGCATACCACCCGCTCCCATGTACAAGGAAACAATAATCACAAGGAATCCCGACAAGGGAATAATAATATCATCAAACATCAAGGTAAGGAAATAATGATATCTCAACAATATCCCACCAAGGGAGAAACAACTATAACCAAACTTGTGACAACACGTAAATGCCCCAACTATAACTAAACTTGTTACGACGCCTAACTACCCAAGATATAACTAAACTTGTTACAACACCTAACCCGAGGAATCATCAACCTAAGGAGCCGTAATATCAAATAAGAACACAGCGCAAGGGAACCACAACTCAACAATAGCCTGGCAAGGGTTACAACATAATGATCTCTTCTCTTTCTCACTTTTACTTCACAATTCACTTCACAACTCGAATGTCATGACCCAATTCCCAAACCTGGTCGTGATGGCGCCTCTCGTGAAGACAAGGCCAGCCAACAGAACAACAATGCCTTATTTAACAATTAATAACTTTAAATGAACAAATAATACGACTTATTAGCATTAATAACTGATATTTATCACTCAGCACAACCTGACCAGGGTGTCACAAGTCACGAGCATCTAAGGAGTAGGAACACTACTATAGGGCCAATAATTTTTATATACAAGATAAAAACCGAAATTCAATGATGAAGTGCGGTGCCGCGAACGCTGGCGGTCACCTTGCTCAACTACCTTAGTAAGGCCTTCGGTCCGATAATAACCCGCTACCGGGTGAACAATACCTGCAACTGCACGCGAGGTGCAGGGAGTAAAGTGAGTACTTCCAACTTAGTGGTAATAAGAGTAAATAATAACTGAGCGGTAAGAAATCACATAAAACCATGTCTTCATGCTGTATAGAAGCAGAGAAAAATCCTTTCAATTGAGAAAATCAGTGAAAACTGTAAAAAAAACTCCTTTAGAAATATCTTGACTCAGTTCAAAACTTCTTTTGAAAATATCTTTTTCCAACAGTTAAGCAAATGAATGCGAAAACACGTAGTGCAAGTCAGCACAAAAGCCAGCCCATCGGGCACAAACAAGTATGCAAAAATGAGCTCGTAAAACTCGCCCCTCAGGCAGTATTCTTGTTCCTGGTCACCATTGTTACCTGACCCGTTTACATCATACAGTGTCACTGTTACCACTGTCTAAGATTTATCCTCTTTAAGAGTGATCAGACAATATCAGAACAGCAAATAAACATCTCAAGAAATAACTCAAACAACGAATAGTAAACAAATGTATGAATGCAATGCAATGCATATGACGGTACATTCCGGTACCCACTGCGGCGTGCAGTCCGATCCATTTAACATCGACGACGCTCACTGGGGGTGTGTACAGACTCCGGAGGGGCTCCTACAACCCAAGAACTATAATCAAGCCATCTCGTGGCATCAACCAGGCCCTCGGGCTCAATATCAATATAGTATCGCTGCGGCGCGCAGCCCGATCCGGCGCCCACTGGGGTGTGTACAGACTCCGGCGGGGCTCCTACAGCCCAAGCGCAATATCAGCCATGTCTTGGCTTCAAACAGGCTCTCGGCCTCAATATCAATATATCATCGCTGCGGCGTGCAGCCCGAGCCATCCATATATTCAGAAATAACTATAACACTGATTCGGCGCACCGCCCGATCCATGCTCAGTCCAAAAATGCACATAAGCCACTTGGCAATATTAACATGATGGTCCTCAGCTCAAAACGTCAATAACATATTGTTTAAGTTTTCAAAACTTAGAAGTATGGCTGAGTTTGCAAAATAGTATTAAAACCTTGGACCGAGATCAAATAATATGCAAGTAATGCAAAAACAGTGACATCAGTCCCTGAAGGATTCACATAGTTGGCACGAAGCCCAAACATGGCAATCAGCATAATTTATGATGATAATAAACAATTTCAGTCAAATACGCGGTAAAAATCAACAACCGGGACGGACCAAGTCACGGTCCCCCAACGGTGCTCTACCCCACGCACATATCCGGCGTGCAATACACCTCAATACAACACTACGATGTGCAAATCCGGGGTTTCAAACCCTCAGGATATCATTTACAAGTATCACTCACCTCGAACCGGTGAAATCTCTAGCCCGGGACGCCTTTTCCCCTCAAACCGGCCTCCACGCGTGTCGAATATAACCAAAATCAGAGCGAATGCATCACAATGTGCTAAGGGAACAATACCCAATCGAAAATACTCGAAAAATGTTGAAAATCACAAAATTTGCAAAACCCGAGCCCCGGGACCACTTCTCAAAATCCAGAAAATTTTACACTAAAATGTTCCTCATCTCGCCACGGGTCTATACATATAAAATTCATCAAAATCGGAGCTCAAATTGGTGGCCATCAAATCCCAAATTTAGAATTTCAATCTCAAGCCCTATTTTCTTATAAATTGGCTATGTTTTCATGGATTTCTAGGATGATTCTTCAATAAAATCATGTATTTAGCTCATAAAACTTACCTCCAATTGATCTTGGTTGAAACTCCCTTCAGTACCCGTCCAAAAGATCTCAAAATAGCTAAAAATGGTGGAGAAATGGGTTGTTTTCGCGACTGAAATGTTTTTAACATTCTGCCCAATCACTGTAGCTAAAACTATGCGATCGCATTAGAGCCTTGCGATCTCATAGAACAAAATTCCGGGGGGCATTTTAGCTAAATGCGATTGCATAGAACAAAATCCTGGGTACTGTAGCTAATACTATGCGATCGCATTAGAGCATTGCGATCACATAGAACAAAATTCCGGGTACTGTAGCTAACCCTCTGTGATTGCATAGAACAAAATTCCGGGTACTGTAGCTAACCCTCTGTGATTGCATAGAACAAAATCCTGGGTACTGTAGCTAACCCTCTGTGATTGCATAGAACAAAATCCTGGGTACTGTAGCTAACACTATGCGACCGCATAGAACAAAATTGTTGTGCACTGATTGCTGCATTTCTGCAGCATTTTTCAACTTCAAAAATTCCCTCTAGCCATCCGAAATCACCCCGAGGCCCCCGAGACCTCAACCAAAAATGTCAACACCTCCTAAAACATCATACCAACTTGTTCCAATCATCAGAACACCTCGATTAACACTAAAATCATCGAATTATATCGAATTCAAGACTAAATTCTTTTAAAACTTCAAAAACACACATTCGATCAAAAACCCGACCAAACAATGTCCGAAAGACCTGAAAATTTGCACACATATCCAAAATCACTTAACGGAACTATATCAACTCTCACAATTCCATTCCGACCCTCGGATCAAATTCTCACCCATCGACCGGAATTCGCCAAAATACAAACTTCGTCAATTGAAGCCAAATTCTACACCGGGCCTCCAAAAACAATTCCGATCGCACTCTTAAGTTACAAATCACTCTCCGAAGCTAACCGAATCACCGAAATCACATCCGAGCCCTCTAACTCAATGGTCAATGTTCGGTTGACTTTTACAACTTAAGTTTTCCTTAAAGAGACAAAGGGTCTCATTTCTTATAAAAACCATTCCAAATCAACTCTCACACACCACAGACCGATAATGAAATATGAAGAAACAATAAACGGGGAACACGGGATGGTAACACATGAGACGACGGGTCGGGTCGTCACATCCTCCCCAACTTAGACAATCGCTTGTCCTCGAGCGTACCCAGAGTTGTCCTAGATGCCAACCAACAGTTAAATGACTTTACCAAGCATATACCCGGGGTGATCCCTCGTCACCCTATCTCTTATAGGTCCGACAACACGACATGGCTGAAATTACCCAATCCAGTCTAACCCATAATTGACAGAACTGCTTTTTCACATCTGAAACGATCAATACGATCAAACCTCGCACATATACTTTGAATAGTCCCGAACCAGCTGCAACAACCCATACTCGCATCCTCAAATGAAATCACATGACATACCACATAATCCAGCACCTGAAACGATAACTCCTATTCACAGCAGCAGTCCACAACAACCATATAACGATAGAAACCTCTCAATAGCTAAAGCCTCATTCCAACACTTTATATCCTATCAATGACAATGAAACACACAGCAAACTGTAGCCATTTCTTAGATCAACCATTCATGAAACCACTCTCTCTTTGACTAATACCGCAGTAGATTTTCGAAATCATACTCAAAATCAGAACCTCACGTCAATACTCAGAATAAACTTGAACCTCGATATTATCCTTCCAACAAGCTGAAATCAAATCTGATCGTGTTCATTAATGACCCCCAACGATCACTTCGGGTCCAACACAATACTCTGGTGATATGACACATCAACACCAACTTAAGCCACAACTTGCATAATACACGCGCCAATAAGAGACGGTATGAACATACTCGAATCATGATAATGACTCAAATGAAAGAACTGTAACTCAAACTCTTCAGAAACTAGGAAGCAAGGTAACATATGGAAAGCTATTCTCAACATCACACTGTTGCGGCGTGCAACCCGATCTAAATGACATACTCGTGACGGCGTGCCACCCGATCCACACATATCCATGGCGGCGTGCCACCTGATCCATACATATATCTCACATAAGGAGATGCACATCGAGCCAAATATGCTCATTATAACAAAATACCGAGTACTGGTCGTAAGCATACTGAGTGCATAGAATATCTACATATAGCGTTGTAAGCTACAAAACTCAAACACAACTGAGGTCCTTCCCCCTCAACTTCCACTAGGAATCTCGATAGCACCGCACTATATATGCCTACAGTCTGAAAATCACAACGCCTCGCAGCACTGAAACAGCAACTCATAGATCTCCCCAGATCACTAACAAGCTCAATAATGATAGATTCAACCTATCCCTCAACAATACATATCAGGGCCAACCAACCCATCTCAATCTGAGTACGTAGCCACATCGGCCTGCAAACGAACTCATTACCAAGAAGCCTGAAGCTCCTCCTTCCACTTTTTATAACTCCTGCAGGAGCCGTACGATACAGTGCCCGGCGCCAAATAAATGCTAAAATCCACAATCTCGCCCGACGATATGCCCTGCCATAAGGAACGCATCCGAAAAAGTCCCTAAATACCGGAACTGAATCAATGGTAGAAACCTCTATACTGACATCTGTCACAAAGGCCCAATTATGGAAAGCAATCCTTCCCAACCGTCCGCTGATCTTTGGAATACCAACAACTCTGCTATAACATAATCTGATGCACCTCGCCATGCAACCGGTGGCATTTTCCGACATAGCCCATAGCACAATAGTCTAGGATAACCCACATTGCGACAACTAGTCTACAGCTCAACATCACATGCAAAATCTAATATACCCAGCCACACTAGGATAAAATGAGAACTTTTATCTCCCTTCATCGCCACAGACATCGACGCACTCAACTAGTCAAGAACTTTCATTGATCCCATTTAGAAGAAAAATCATTACACACTCCATGCTTCGCATACCCATAAGAAGTATACTCATCTTCAAACCACGGTAAAACCCAACAAGAACATCTCTTCCAACTCCAGTTGTACAAGCTAAACTACCAGGACTGAATCCTTTTATCTAAACCAAGTTGAGCAAGCCGTCAAAACCAAAGAGCATTGCTGCAAAATGCCTGCAAAAGCTCATTACCTAGAGCATCTACTAAGAATTAATCCTACCCTTACCACGCCGATTTGGTCTATTATCAAGCTATTCCGTCTATTAAATTTCTCTTTTTATTCATCATCCACTTGATATTTCTCCCTCGCTGTAGCATCACAATGCCTCAATCTAGGCTCACCACAGGAGATTCGAACATAAGACCACACTGATATGAGCCACAACCCGCTGACTACTTCTCTCAAATGTTTCCAGAACACCACATCCCAGAATACCTTACCCAGAAGAACCCTCTGTGAATCTAACTCTTTCATTTACTTTCCTGATGCGGATACATAGATTACCATAGTTAACATAAAATACCACAAGTCTTGATCCTTTTCTAATGAAAACACAGATCCTCGGATACTGGAGT
This sequence comes from Nicotiana glauca, assembly GCA_026770625.1. Classification (NCBI taxonomy): domain Eukaryota; kingdom Viridiplantae; phylum Streptophyta; class Magnoliopsida; order Solanales; family Solanaceae; genus Nicotiana; species Nicotiana glauca. The sequence continues at coordinate 74,118 of MU742721.1, forward strand.
CCTCTACAAACCTCGCATTCATCCCCACATCAGCAGAGTCCACTCTCTGAAGCGACCTAAATTTTCAAATTACAACACGTACCTTTCGATTACACATGAGATCTTCTAACAATATACATAAAAATCATACCCCTTAAGAACACTCCGCAGGAGATACCCCACTTGCTTCGCCTCAATTTAGTATTTCAGCACATCTTCCACCATCATACACATAACACAGCCACTTTAGTCTTCCTGAGTCTGAACTCATTCTGCCACAAGTATTGCACTTAACTCCCAACTAGGAGATACGAAAATATTCTTCACGCGCCCATAATTTGGACTACACATCAAGCCACAATAGGAATCGAATCACTTAACAATCCATCTACTATCCTGCAGACTTCTTTGTCATTACAAAGTCATATAGAAACATTACACTGTACCAACATACTCATCAGATGAATACCAAACCGCTATTCCGGCTAATAGCGACAATACCAAACATATAAGTTCATAACACTAGCTCTCACAATCAGCACCTTGGTGCTCAAGCCATACGCAAAGATCCGACCTCAAGTCCTCCAGGCTGGCCCAACATCAAACTCACGGGATTACATCTCGCCCCTCAATCGGGGAATCACAAGCCAACAAGGCACTTACAATACTAAGCGCTCACGTGCACATACAGTCGCGTGGAAAGAATTTCAAGAGTTATATCTCAAGCTGAATCAAGTACGCAGGATAAGAATTCCAAGAAAGTGAAGTTTTCCTAAAGGGTCTGCAGCCTCTCGAGGATAAATATAGACGTCTCCGTACCGATCCGCGAGACTCTACTAAACCTGCTCATGACTCGTGAGACCTAGTAATCTAGGCTCTGATACTAACTTGTCACGACCCAATTCCCAAACCCGGTCGTGATGACACCTCTCGTGAAGACAAGGTCAGCCAACAGAACAACAATGCCTTATTTAACAATTAATAACTATAAATGAACAAATAATACGACTTATTAGCATT
>MU742730.1:8788-39203 GCA_026770625.1 Nicotiana glauca
AGTGGCGACTCTGAATTCAATAACTAAATCCTGTTTCGACTGTCCTTTAATTGGAAAAAACTCCCTCGCGCCCTTGCGGGTTAGCGCCAAAAGGAGGTGCGACAACAGGTTCGTCAGTTGAGATCCAGGAGCTTTCCCTCTATTCGTGTTCAATGGAGGGGTCAGCCCCCTGAGGCCTCGACCTAGGAGTCCGAGTCCGATATGCGGAGCCGTTATCCGCATCTATTTCCTGACTCAGATACTTCTTTCTTTTGTCCGTTCGAGGACGAATAGTTGTTTTAAAGGTGGAGGATGTGACGACCCAAAGGGTCATCACCTGTTTCCTCACTCGTTCCGTGCTTCTGAGGCCCTGAAAACCTCATTTTTACTTGTCTCGATTTACGTGCGCGTAGCCGAAAAGCTTTTATGTTGAAATATGTGAAATCTGTGAAACATTTGAAGAATTTTAATATTAATATGATTAAATTTGATTTCGGTCAACATTTTTGGCAAACGGACCCAGACCCGTGATTTGACTGTCCCGGAGGGTCCGAAGAAAAATATGGGACTCTGGCATGTGCCCGGAGTCGAAATTCGAGGTCTAGAACCCGAGTAAAAGAATTTTTATGTTAAATTATTTTTCTGAAATTGTTAAGCAAAATAGAAATGAAAATTGATTAAAAGACTATGGTATCGGGCTCGTATTTTGGTTTCGACGCCCGGTGCAAGTCTTATATATTGTTTAAGCGCTTTCTGTGAATTTTGGTCGAAATCGGACGTCGTTTAACGTGTTTCGGACTATGAGTTCCAAGTTTGAAAGTTCATGAAGTTTAGAAGAAAAATCATGTGTTTTGAGGCTTGATTCTATGCAAATGATATTATTTTGGCGATTCGATCGCACGAGTAAGTCCGTAGGATGTTTTTGAGGTTGTGTGCATGTTTGGTTTGGAGCCCCTAGGGCTCGGGTGAGTTTTGGATAGGTGTCGAGTTGCATTTTGAACTTTGAGAAAAATAATTGCAGGTCGGGTCTGTTGGCATCGCATTTGTGAAGGAATTCTCGCAAATGCGAGGCTCTTTAACCGTGGTGCACTTGTGGAAAACTCCTTACCGAGGGCCTGTGCACCCTTGGGATTAGTCGGGGCTCATAGAGACTCGGACACACGGTGCAAATAAAAAAAAAGATTTAGATCCTAACTCCCAGAGGACTCCAGTTTTCCAAATCGTGGTTTCCTCTTCCTGGTTTTTCCTCCAAGTTTAGTGAAATTATGTAAATTGGTTCCTTCATTATTTGGTTTGATCACGTTGATATTTCAGTATTCTGTACCATGAAGCGGGGTTTATGCCCTGATTAAGTCTTTGTCTTTGATATTCTATGTCAATTGTGTACAAGATAGCACTACATAAGAAAATAGATGTTTTTCGACATAGTGATCGATGCTAGTCAAATTTTTATGTGATAGTATCTACTTTTCTGCAGGATCCTTTGGTTACTAAAGGACAAAACTTGGTTCCTCTTTTGGGCATTGATGTCTGGGAACATGCATACTACTTACATGTATAGTTACTATGTTGTGTAGCCTAAACATAGTAGTTTGCTTATCTTTCTTTGAAGTAACAACCTATTATGATTTGTGTGTCCATTTAGTTTCTCTTTTAGGACTTGATGTCCGAGGGTTTATTGGTGATTAATTTTGGTGATTTGAATATTAATGGATATGTTTTACATCTTCTATTTCTTCTTCTCCTCCTCCTTCCCTGTGTTGCTTCTTCTACCACTACTCTCTTTCTCTCTCTCTCGCAAAGTCAAATTAGTCTAGTATATTTTTTTAACTTTGCCTATGGCACTTAGTTGCTACATAATTCTGTGGTTGCCTTACTAGTGTCATTACTATGATGCATATTCATTTATGTTGCCTTGCTGGCTCTTTGTTATTGTATAGTTCTTTGGTTTCTGGCCACTGCTGTTGAAAAATTTACAGATAGCTCTCTGTTTTGAAAATTGGCAGATAGTCATTTGTTGGAAAATCTGCTATCATAAATCTTAATTACTAGTTGGCATTAGTAAGGTTACCTCCGTACATGCTTTACTTGCATGTCATAATAAATCTTCCATATGATTCTTTTACGGAGTTATAATTCCATTAATATCTTAATGCAATCTAATTATAAAAGATCAAAATGCAGTTCCTACATATTTAGCTATGAGCTTATCTAAACTTTTGGGTTATGTTTAATCAAAGAGCTAGTACTTTACTGTAGCATCGAAGTTGAAGAGAATTAGAGTTGATTCATGTCCTAGTTTGACTGACTTCTTTTGAATGTCATGTCCTTTTCTTTTTACTTGGTACTTTGTGCATGCTTTGAGCATTCTTAGATCGGATTCTCTTGAAGGGTAATGACTTTATTAATTTATCCTCTTTTATAGGAGTAGATCAAGAAATGGAAGATAAAGGCAGTGAAGATCTCTAGACCTTAAGATGAATTTTGAATTGCTGTACAAGAATGTTCTAGGAATCTTTTGTTATCAAAATTTTGTAACTTATTACTCTGTTGAAATGTATTAAACTTATGCACTTGGGATAGAATATTTTGCTTTATTGATATTATTAGCTTGTTGGAAAATTTAGATTATTAATGATTTCATTTTATGATTTATTTAAATTTTGGTGTATTATAATTAATTATATATATAAATAATTATTTATAATAGGGGCGATACTTTTGTTTCATTTGAATTGTTGTAATATCATACTAGAACTGTTGCAACATGACACATTGTTTCGTTAGACAGTGTAAGCCGTTGCGATAGGTGGTGTAAACCGTTCCATAAGTGTTGCATTGAATATTATGGTAGCAGTTATTAACCATTACATATACAATAAAGTAACGGTTGTAAACCGTTCCAGTTGCAAAAGAAAATCGTTCCAACTGATTTAGAGAAAACCGTTGCGATAGACAGCTCTATAGCAACATTGATGGAAACCGTTGCACAAACCGTTCTTACAGCTCTATTGGCATGCGAGCTGATGTGACGGGCTCTAAACCGTTCCAATATTTGTATGGCAACGGTTTTCATATCTATTGGAGCGGTTTTCCATGCGTTGCCATAGACCAAATTTCCAATAGTGAGTAAAGTCGTCTTCAACCTGTTTAACAGTCGAACATCATGCTTTTGCCTCTGAAACATCTTGAGCAGCTCACCCTGAGGAGCAAGCCTTTTAAAGAGAACATTCAAAGCTGAAGATAGAAATGCACCTCCAACTGCTAAGCCAATCTCCATTTCTGAAAGCTGCAAAGCAGAACAAGAAAATCACAAAATAATTAAGAACTTGGAGAGGATTAATATTTCAATCTTAAAAATAGTCTTAGTTTTACCTGTTCAATGCTAAGAGTAATATGAAAAAGAATGCTCAGAGTAACTAAAAGTAATGGAATTAACTATTCATTTCGTTCTGAAAAGGATATGGTTGGGCACTGAAATGCTTGAAATGTTCCTTTCCTTATCATTTTTCCAAGTTCAAGTTTCTGTGAGGTATGGTTGTAAATGATTTTCATGCAATATTCCCTTTGAAGATGTAAATAATGGTAGAAAAATAATTAATGTTAGCTTTAAATACTAATCGTTTAGTCACTATCTTTAAAATATTTTATCTATTGTGTATTGTAGCTAAGTGTTATTAATGACAGAATTTCAAAATAATTTGACAAAATCAATTTGGAATTCCTTAGTATCATGTTTTAGAAAGTATTAGAGCTTGAGAATAGAAGAAACACATTACCAGTTCTAGTATAAGATGTGACGACCCGACCAGTCGTCTTATGAGTCACCGTTCTGTTTCCCCCATTTCTGCTTATGTATGCTTCGTTATCCGTGTCTGTTTGGAGTGATTTTGGTAGGAAATGAGACACTTAGTCTCTTTAAGGAAGGCTTAGTTTGAAAAAGTCAATAGGAAGTTGACTTATATGTTAGAGGGCTCGGATGTGATTTCCGACGGTTTGGTTCACTTCGGGGGTCATTTGTGACTTAGGAGTGTGATCGAAAGTGGTTTTGGTGGCCCGGTGTACAATTAGGCTGGAATTGGCGAAGTTAATATTTTGGCGATTCCCGGTTGATAGGTGAGATTTTGATCCAATGGTCGGAATGGAATTCTGAGAGTTGTTGTAGCTTCGTTATGTGATTTGGGATATGTGTGCAAAATTTCAGGTCATGCAGAGGTGATTTGGTTGGATTTTTTTATCAAAAGCGAGTTTCGGAAGCTTTTGGAAATCTTAGGCTTGAATTCGATGTGAAATGATGGTTTGTTGTTGTTTGAGGTGTTTTGTTGATTGGAAAAAATATGAATGATGTTTTAGGATGTGTTGGTACTTTTGGTTGAGGTTCCGGGGGCCTCGGGGTGATTTCAGATGGCTAACGGAAGGATTTGAGACTTAAGGAAATTGCAGAAATGCAGCAGTTATTGTAGAAGAGTTTTGGTCTTCGCGATCGTGAGAGTTCCCTCGCGATCGCATATATGGGATTTGGGTAGGCCTGAGATTTGTTCATCGCGTTCGCGTTTGGTCATTCGCGATCGCAGGGAGTGAAATGGTGATGCTTCGCGTTCGCATGATTACCCTCCGCGTTGACATAGGGGGGTTTGAGGGTCAGCGGCCATTGCACTTCGCGTTCGCGGCCTGGAGTTCGCGCTCGCGTAGTTTGGAGGAAGGCAGCATCGCGTTCGCATGCCTAAAATCACATTTGCATAGCACAGTTTTTAGGCTTGGAAAATTTGCCCTTCGCGATCGCGTGCCTGGGGCCGCGATCGCATAGAAGGAAGTCAGTAGCTGGGCAGAAGGGTTTTTAAACATTTCATCCGCGAGCTCAAGTTATTTTTTCACTATTGTTGAGTATTTTGAGAGCTCTTTGGGGGGAATTGAAGAGGAATTCAAGAGGATTGATTGGAGGTAAGTTTTATGAACTAAAAACATGAATCTATTATGAAATTAACCTAGAAATTCATGGAAATTTAGCTAAAATGGAAGAAATAGGGCTTGGGATTTTGAGATTTTAAATTGGGATTTGAAGGGACATTTGAGGTCTTATTCGAGATTTTTTGATATGCATGGACTCGTGGCGAGATAAGGAACCCGTTGATGTAAAAATTTCTGAGTTTCGAGAAGTGGGCCCGGGGCTCTAGTTTTGCCAATTTCAGGATTTTTGATGTTTTTCAATTGTTTGCGCTTGGGTTTTGTTCCCTTATCCTATTGTAATATATTCGTTCTGGTTTTGGTCAGATTTGATGCGTGAGGAGGCCGATTTGAGAGGCAAGGGCATAGCGAACTAGAGCTTTGGCCGGTTTGAGGTAAGTAATAATTGTAAATGATGTCCTGAGGGTTTGAAACCCCAGATTTACACAACGTAGTTCTATACTAAGTTGAGACACACACTGTATGATAAGCGTGGGGTCCATTACTACTGGGGATTGTGACTTAGTCCATCCCGATTGATGATTTTACCGTATTTTTAACTGAGGCTTGTTTATTGTCATTATGATTTGGGCTAGTTGCCATGTTTGGGGCCTTGTGCCGACCTGTAGAACCTCTAGGGGGATTTTGACTGATTGTTTCCTCACTTTACTTGCTAAAAATCATACCCTCAATCATGTTTCTAATTGTTTAAACAATATGAACCGGTTTTAGAAATGCGAATCCTAAATGAAAGAAATATGTGGGCTGAGATCTCTTTCTTATATTATTGTGCCCGAGAGGTTGTGATTATAATGAATGAGAGGGGTTGAGAACCTAATAGTGACGATGTTATATATGTTATGGATCGGGTTGCACGCGCAGCAAACACTTATATGGATTGGGCTTCATGCTGCAGCAAATGTATATGTGGATCGGGCTGCGTGCCGCAGCAATATAACGCTTAGGCTGTATGAGCCCCTCCCGGAGTCTGCACACCCCTAGTGAGCGCAATCGACTACTTGTATGGATCGGCTGTGCGCCACAGCGTTGTACGGATCGGACTACACGCCGCATCAGTTATTTTGATTTCGGTTATTGTGAAAGATTATATGGATCGAGTGCTGAGGATAAATAATAATTAATGAATTGGAAGCTCGAGGAGCGGGTCTACACTTGATAAATACCTGATAAGCTACTTTTTTTACTGATTTAAAGAGATTTCGCCTGTTTTATTCATTAACTTGATGCTTTAAGTTGTTTTACTCCTTTGATATAGAACTGCTTAGTGCCTATTTGTGTTTTCATACTGTCAGCCATTATTTATGATTATTACTCACTGGGTCGGAGTATTCACATTACTCCTTGCACCTTGCGTTGAGATCTAGGTGTTCCCAAGTCATAGTGGGAGCTTTTCTTGCTGATCATCATCCACCAGAGTCATCGAGGTAACTACATGGCGACCGCATACCCGATTTCTCCCTCTATCCTTTACTTTTCAATATTCTAGACTATCTCTGTATTAGGCTGTTGAAATCTTGTAATAGAGACTCTTAACTTGTGACACCAAATCAGTGGGCTATTTTAGAGATGTTTTATGGTTTTCCGCATATTTTATCCATTGTTTCAGATTTCTGATTATGTTAAATTGGTATTTAATTTTGTTAATTAGTAATGAACTCTAACAAAGAGTGGTTATGAGTATTAATTTGGCCGGTCTTGCCTAGCATTGTGTTGGGCGCCATCACGATCAAGGTTGGGGTCATGACATAAGATTTTTTGCAGATAAAGATTAAATAAGCTTAGGTATCTTAAAAAAATATTACTCTATCTTGACATATTAGTTTTTAGATAATATAAAGAAGTACTGTATACTAATTTAGTGTTATAGGGAGGATTTATGTTGCGGGGATGTTCCAAAATATTATTTTACCCGCATTGGATCCTCCAAAATTTAATCTAGTGCTATTTCTGAAGGATCCGACATGTACCTAGCGACATTTTCGGAGAAACCGAGCAACATAGTAAGACATTTTCTCTTCTGTAAACTATATTTGATCATTCATTACTATTATGACGTTTGTTTTGCCTTGTATTGGCTATCTTAGAAATAGAAAAGGACAAGAGTAATGTTTTTATTTTCTACTCTTTTTCAATCGTTTTCTTTCTCTCTTTAAACATCTCTGTTTCGTACTGAAAAGGTTAAAAAAAATATTTTCTTACAATTAACACATTTTCGAATAGTGAAAACAATAAGGGAAAAAGAAATTACAAATAAAGTTATAGTAAGATTTAGGAGAATAAAGTGAGAAATGACAGGATGCGACCAATGTTTTTCGAATATTTAAAAGTTAGAGTATTTTTTTTAACTAAAAATCTCTCCCAATATAGGAGGATTTATAGTATTTTTACACTTCCTCTCTAGCGTGACTCGAACCCAGGATCTAAAGGATAGAGATGCTTACCAACTGAGAAAGTCTTACTTGTCAAAGTGAGAGTATTTTGATTGACGTGATTACTGTGGGAATCAATCCTCATCTAAAAATTTGGAAAGTTTTATTCTGCGTGAGACTCAACTATCCGATAGACAAAAGTTAGCATGGGATTCCTTCCATATTTTTGCCAAGTGGATTTTGGGTCTCACTTTTCAGCAAAAGAATTGGCCTAAGAGCTTAGCCCTTTCGTTCCCAATTTTTAAATAATATAAAGAAGTAAGGTATACTAATTGTGTGTTAAAGGTAGAATTTATGTTGCGTGGACACTCCAAAATATTATTTTACCCATATTAGATCCTCCAAAAACTAATCCACTACTTTGGGAGGATCCGACATGCACACAAGGACATTTTCAAAGAGTCAGAATAACAAAGTGAAATATTTTCTCTTATATAAACTATATCTGATCATTCATTACTATTACGGTGTTTGTTTTGCCTTGTTTAGTTGGCTATCTTAGGAAGAAAAAAAAAGGACGAGTGTAATATTTTTGTTTTCTACTTTTTTTCTTTTTCTGTTTAAGCATCTCCGTTTCATACTGTAAAGGTTAAAAATACATTTTGTGACGATTTAACATATTTTTGAATAGTGAAAACATTAAGGGAAAAGGAAATTACAAATAAAGTTATAGTAAGAGTTAGAAGAATAACGTGAGAAATGACAGGATGCGCCCAATGTTTTTCGAATGAAAAGTGAGAGTATTTTTTTTACGAAAAATCTCTCTCAAGTTAGGAGGATCAATGGTGTTTCCACACTTCCCCTCCAGCGTGAACTTAACCCAGGACCTAACGGGCATAGGTAGAGATGCTTTACCAACTGAGTGAGAGTATTTTGATTGACGTGATTACTGTGAGAATCAATCCTCATCTTACAATTTGAAAAGTTTTATTCCGCGTGAGACGCAACTATCCCGCATATAAAAGTTAGCATGAGATTCCTCTCATATTTTTGCCAAGTAGATTTTGAGTCTCACTTTTCAGCAAACAAATTGGTCTACGAGCCCAGCCTACGGTATACTAATTGTGCATTATAAGGAGAATTTATGTTGCGAGGACACTTCAAAATATTATTTTACCCACATTGGATCCTCCAAAAATTAATCCACTATTTTTGGAAGATCCGACACGTACTTAATGATATTTTCAAAGAGTCTGAGCAGCATAGTAAAATATTTTCTCTTATGTAGACTATATCTGATCATTTATTACTATTACGAAGTTTGTTTTGCCTTGTATAATTGGCTATCTTAGAAAGAGAAAAGGACTGGAGCAATATTTTTATTTTCTACTCATTTTCAATCGTTATCCTTTTCACTTTAAGCATCTTTGTGTCATGGTTAAAAATAATAATATTTTCTTACGATTTAACATATTTTTGAATAGTGAAAATATTAAGAGGAAAACGAATAAAGTTATAGTAAAAGTTAGGAGAATAAAGTGAGAAATGATAGATTATGCCCAATATTTTTCGAATATTTAAAAGTGAGAGTACTTTGATTGATATGAAACAATTGATATCTATCTGCTTACTCTGAGAATCAATCCTCATCTAACAATTTAAAAAGTTATAGTATGAGACTCCATGACATTTTTGCCAAAGAATCCAGCAATAGTTTCATTTCCAATTTTCTTCTTATTTTTGTTTCCATCAACCGAAACTCATACTCTTCAATCATAAGCTTCATCTTTTCAGTAAATGATATTACCAAATTAGATGTTACTAAATAAAGGAAATCCAAAGTTATAGTCTCTGTTAAATATTGAAATTAGTTCCGAGCTAAAACTCAGTTTTCTATTCACAGCCACAAAGTAAACAGAAGGGAAATTTAACTGAAATCAAGCAACAGTTGGAAACTAAGCAAAGCAGCTCAGAAAAATGCAGGTAAAGTCATCTCAGAAAAGGAAATTAAAATTACAAAGGAAAAAGAGCAGCGCAAAACAAAGCTCATAAAGAATTAATGCAGTAAAACCTGATAGTGCCACCAAGGAGAAGAGGAATTTGAGAAAAGTGTGAAATTTGAATATTCAACAGCTTGTAGGTATTAAGCAGCTTTGAGCCTCTAAACAAGGTGATGTTTTATTGTAGCACAAAGCAGAGAAAGAACACATTATTCAATTTATATATGTGAGCATATTTTACTTGGTACAAAATTTAAGAGAAAAGGAAAGGCTTTTGAACTTGTAGTATAGACATATATATTTTGTGCGACTAAAAATTATTGTATAATGATAAATTATTTTCAAATATGAAAAGTGGTCTTCCTTTGAGACACAAACTAAAAAATAAATAGATTCACGAACAAAAGCATCTTTGTTTAATACCGAAAAGATTAAAAAGAAATACATTTTCTTACTATTTAACATGCTTTTGAATAGTGAAAACACCAAGAGGAAAAAGAAACTACAAATAAAGTTATACTCCCTCAGTTCCAATTTATGTGAACCTGTTTGACTGGATACATAGTTTAAGAAAAAATAAAAAAAATTGGAATGCGTGGTCCTAAATAAGTCAAAAAGAGGCCCAGAGCATTTGTGTGATTATAAAAATTTTCATTAAGGGTAGAATTGTAAATTTAAGCAAAATTGCTACCAAATTTAGAAAGGGGTCATTTTTTTGGAACGGACCAAAAAAGAAATAGATTCACATAAACTGGAACAGAAGGAGTAGTAAGTTAGGAGAATAAAGTGAGAAATGACGGGTTGTGCCCAATATTTTTTGAATATATAAAAGTGACAGTATTTTGATTGACGTGAAACAACTAAAATCTAAATGCTTACTATGAGAATCAATCCTCAACGAACAATTTGAAAAGTTTTATTCTGCATGAGACACAACTACCCAGCAAACAAAAGTTAGCATGCGATTTCTCTCATATTTTTGCCAATTGGATTTTGGGTCTCATTTTTCAGCAAAAGAATTGGCCTAAGAGCTCAGCCCTTTCGTTTCCAACTTTTAGATAATATAAAGAAGTATGGTATACTAATTGTGTATTATAGGTAGAGTTTACGTTGCATGGACGCTCCAGAATATTATTTTACTCACATTAGATCCTCCAAAAATTAATTCACTACTTTTGAAGGATTTGACATGCACACAACGATATTTTGAAGAGTCCGAGTAACATAGTAAAATATTTTCTCTTATGTAGACTATATCCGATCATTTATTATTATTACAGTGTTTTGCCTTGTATAGTTGGCTATCAAAGAAAGAGAAAAGGACAAGAGTAATATTTTTATTTTTTCTCTTTTTCAATTTTTTCCTTTTTCTCTTTAAGCATCTCTATTTTATACCGAAAAGGTTAAAAAAAATACATTTTCTTACGATTTAACATATTTTTGAATAGTGAAAACATTAAGGGAAAAATAAATTAAATTAAAATTATGGTAAGAGTAAAGAGAAAAAAGTGAGAAATGACAGGATGTGCCCAATGTTTTTCGGATATTTAAAAGTGAGTGTATTTTGATTGACGTGAAACAATTGAAATTTGTATACTTCTGTGAGAATCAACCCTCATCTTACAATTTTCGGGGACAAAAGTTAGCATGAGATTCCTCTCATATTTGTGCCAAGTGGATTTTTTATTCTGCGTGGGACACAATTACTCAGCAGACAAAAGTTAGCATGAGATCCTCTCATATTTTTGCCCAGTGGATTTTGGATGTCACTTTTCAGCAAAAGAAAGAAGTATAAATGATATACTAATTGTGTGTTATATGTAGAATTTTTATTGTGTGGACGCTCCAAAATATTATTTCACCCATATTAGATCCTCCAAAAATTAATCAACTACTTTTAGAGGAGCCGATATGCACCCATCGATATTTTTGAAGAGTCCGGACAACATAGTAAAATATTTTCTCTTCTATAGACTATAACTGATCATACATTATTATTACGACGTTTGTTTTGCGTTGTATAGTTGGGCATCATAGAAGGAAAAAAGGACAAGAGTAATATTTTTATTTTTCAATCTTTTCCTTTTTCTCTTTAAGCATCTCTATTTCTTACTGAAAAGGTTTAAAAAAATACATTTTCTTACATTTTACCATATTTTTGAATAGTGAAAACATTAAGGGAAAAAGAAATTACAAATAAAATTGTGGTAAGAGTTAGGAGAATAAAGTGAGAAATGACAGAATGTGCCCAGTATTTTTTCGAATATTTAAAAGTGAGTATTTTAATTGACGTGAAACAATTGAAATTTATGTGCTTCTGTGAGAATCAACCCTCATCTTACAATTTGAGGGGACAAAAGTTAGCATGAGATTCCTCTCATATTTTTTCCAAGTGGATATTAGATCTCACTTTTTAGCAAAAGAATTGGCCTAAGAGCCCAGCCCTTTAATTTCCAATTTTTAGATAATATAAAGAAGTATATATGGAATACTAATTGTGTGTTATAGGTAGGATTTATGTTGTGTCGACGCTCCAAAATATTATTTCACCCATATTGGATCCTTCAAAAATTAATCAACTATTTTTGGAGGATCCGATATGCACCCATTGATATTTTCAAAGAGTCCGTGCAACGTAACAAAATATTTTCTCTTTTGTAAACTATATCCAATCATTCATTATCATTACATCGTTTGTTTTGCTTTGGCTATCATAGAAAGAGAGAAGGACAAGAGTAATATTTTTTTTTTTTCTCTTTTTCAATCTTTTTCCTTTTTCTTTAAGCATCTCTGTTTTCATATAGGAAAGGTTAAAAAAATATATTTTCTTACGGATTAACATTTTTTAGGATAGTGAAAACGTTAAGAGGACAAAAAAATTACGAATAAAGTTATAGCAAGTGTTAGGAGAATAAAGTGAGAAATGACGGGCAGTGCCCAAAGTTTTTCTAATATTTAAAAGTGAGAATCACTTCTCATCCAACAATATGAAAAGTTTTGTTCTACGTGATAAAAAAGTTACAGTATGAGATTCCTCTCATATTTTTGCATGTGATTTTGGGTCCCACTTTTAGCAAAAGAATCCAGTCCTTTCGTTTCCAATTTTCTTCTTACTTTTGTTTCCATCAACTGAAACACAGTTGCATGTGAAGCTCATCGTTGCAATACTACATAGATAACTGAAAAAATGTGGAACAACAACGGTCCAGTATAATCGCACAAGTGGAGTTTGGGGAGGGTAATATATCACTACTAAAAATCATATGTTTATCGACGGATGTCCGTCGGTAACAAGGCTTTACCGACGGAAATCCGTCGATAAGTGATTGGTATGTAAATCCTTCCTCGGTAAAATATACTGACGGAGTCCGTCGGTAAGTACCGACGGACTGCCATCGGTACATTTCTGACGACAGGTGGCCAAATAAATTTACGTACCGACGGATATCCGTCGGTATATTATAAAATAATATAATATTAATAATAATATCAATACCCGACGGAGGTCCGTCGGTAAATGAAAATAATAATTTAGTAATATAAAAAAGAAAAATATGAATAAATTCATTTTCCGATTGATATCCGTTAGTATTTTCAATAAAATCTGAAAATTTGGTTCAAGAATACCGACAGACTCCCTCACTAATTAAGAATCCTAGATTGAAAATGAATAATGGTTCCGATGGACTCTGTCGGTAAGTCCCTCGGTAAATTTGGTATATTTTTGGCAAGCAGTGCCTATTTTTTGTTGCACCATCTGCCAGCAGAATATTACAATACAAACTAAATTGCAACCACAATAAAACTCAACCTAACAACAAAAAAACTTTATAAACTATATCTAAACATTCAAATTATCCCATCAAACATCCAAATATCCAAATTATCTCATCAATCATCAAAACTATCTAACCAAACATCAAAACGTAACATTCAAAGTTAACATCAACAATCCAACCAAACATAAAATCACTCCTCTTCGGGTTCCCCCTCATCTTCTTCATCATTTGTATTATTTCCATCACTTTCGTCCTCTTCATAATGGTGGCTTTTTGGCGGAGAGCCTCGATTTTTTTTTTTGCGGAGAGCGGGGCAAGCCGATTAAGTGATTCACTTGAGCCTTGAGGGACTCAATGTCATTCCTAAGTGTGTCTCTAATCTTCTCTTCATGCTTTTTTTTTTCGTTCATTGGCACAATTCTTAGAAAGTTATTGAATTATCCGCCGCATCTCCTCAAGGTCCTCATTTTGTACGGTGGCGGATATCCCAATACCTTGTAATCCATAAAAGAGAAGAGGAAAAAACACACAAAGAGTTAGAATTGAATAATTCAACACCTAAGTTGAAAATTCCGGAAGAGGAGAAACTTACTGGGAGCAACTTTAGTTTGAAACACACGAAGACCTTATAACAACTAGTTTTAGGGAAACACACGAAGAGTTAGCAAAGCCATGTGTTAAGGAAAGAGGAATTACTTAAAGTGAGAAAGGGTATTTTAGTCTATTTACACTTAACAAGAGTAGTTAAGTATATATGTGGTTAATCCACGTGTATATATATACAATATACTATTGTACATAATTGATAGAAGATATAGAAGAAATGTTGGTTCCATTACTTCTCTGCATTTTTCTCTGCTCTTCTCTCTATTCTTTTCTCTTCTTCATTTCTCTTCTAAGCTTGTGCATAGCTGATCTCCCATGAAGTTTAGCATGGTATTAGAGCCTTGAGCTCAGAATCGAAGCTCAAATCGATCAATTTTTTTTTCTCTTAACCTTCTGTTAAAATTGAGTCAATTGTGACCTCAATTGATTACAGATCTAAGAAAATTAAAACCCTAGAATAAGTTGACAATGGCGATTGATGATGAAAATGCAACTGTTACAGCTAAGAATGCTTCGCATGCATCATCAGAAGATGAGTTCGAAGAAGGAGTTACAGTTGCAGTAACTCATCCTTTGTATTTGGCACTTGGTGGTACCAGCGGAATTTTTTTGATCTCATTTCAGTTAGCTGGAACTGATAACTACTCTCTATGGTATAGATCGATGCGAATTGCTCTGCTAGGTCGTAATAAACTAGGAATTGTTGATGGTCGATGGCCAAAGGAAAGGTTTCATGAAAAATACGGGTACCAGTGGGAAAGGTGTAATGCTATTGTATTGTCATGGTTGATGAATTCAGTTGCTCCTTCACTAATTAGTGGTATAGCATATGCTACTAATGCACAGAAGGTGTGGCTTGATCTGCATGAGAGATTTGATAAGGCAAATGACACTCGATGTTATAATCTACACAAGGAAACTGCCACTTTATGTCAAGGTACATCTTCTATCTCTGTCTATTACTCAAAACTTAAGAATCTCTGGGATGAATCTGAGTCTGTAATACCTACACCTTATTGTGATTGTGCAAAGACAAGGGAGTTTATTGTGCATCTACAAAACCAAAAAGTATATCAATTTTTAATGGGCTTGAATGACTCCTACTCACAAGCTAGGAGCCAAATTCTCATAATGAAGCCTTTGCCTACAGTGAACCAGGCTTATGCTATGCTTATGAGTGATGAAAGTCAACGAACTCTAGCTGCCTCAGCTAGTATATTAGGTCCTCCTCCTATTATGAACTCTAATACCTATGATTCCACAGCACTGTATAGTGCTAAGTCTAATGCTAATTCAAGACCTAAAAGGAACTACAATGTTCAGTGTGACTTCTGCAAAATGAAAGGTCATAGTAAGGAGAATTGTTACAAAATCATAGGTTATCCAACTGATTTTAAGCCTAAGAGAAAACGGGGAGCTAGTGCACATAATGTCATGGTAGAACCTGGTTATTCTATGCCTTTCTATGCTGAAAATACTTCTCGGGGTACTCCCTTGCAATCAATGCCTACAAACTACAGTCATCATCAATCTATGCATCAAGGTGGTAGAAACTATCAGGGACAAGGAATTGTCAATGCTCAAGTTCAGGGTAGTTCTTCTATCTTACAAGCTAGCAATGTTACAAATTCTCAATCCACAGCTCATGGAGGTGCTTTTCCATTCACCAAGGAACAATATGAGTAAATTATGCAGATACTCAACAGCAACAACAATAACACCTCTGCTTCCACTTCTCAGGCAAATGCAGCAGGTACTCATATTGCTCTCTTGGCTTCATCACCTAGTTTGCAGGAATGGATAATTGATACTGGTGCCACAAACCATATGGTTTCTGACATTAACATGCTCACTAAATCATCTTTAACTGCTCCTAGAGATCCAAGACAGGTTCTACTACCTAATGGAGATTTTACACAAGTCACACATATTGGAGACAGTAATATTTCTGACAACAATGTTATTAAAGAAGTTTTCTATGTGCCTCAGTTCAAATTCAACCTGTTGTCTGTTTCAAAAGTGACAAGAGACCTAAAATGCTTTGCCTCCTTTTATCCTGATTTCTGTGTATTCCAGGATCTCTTCAGTGGCAGGGTGAGGGAGATTGGTAGAGAGAGATGCTTGTATTTTCTGATGAAACATGGTTCCAAGAAACTCACTGCAATTTCACTGGCTGCAGCTGGAGTTAGAACACACAGGAGGAACTCTACTATAGATATTAGCTTGTGGCACAAGAGATTAGGTCATATGTCTAGCTCAGTTCTTCAAAAATTGTTTCCTGCAAAAATAGCAACTATTACTGAAATTCTAAGTAAATGCACTGTGTGTCCATGTGCTAAGCAGACCAGACTGCCCTTTCCTAGTAGTTGCATTAAAAGTACTGTTGCTTTTGATCTTATTCATGTTGATGTGTGGGGTCCCTACAAACAAGCCACCATTGATGGTCATAAGTATTTTCTAACTATAGTGGATGATTTCACTAGAATGACCTGGTTATTTCTGCTAAGGCTAAAGTCTGATGTGTGTGTGGTATTGACTCAGTTTATTGTGTTTGTTCAAACTCAATTTAACAAAATCATCAAGACAATCAGATCTGATAATGGCTCTGGGTTTGTAAATTATATCTGTCTTGCTCTATTTCAAAAATATGGCATTGTTCATCAGAAGACTTGTGCATACACTCCACAGCAAAATGGAGTTGCTGAAAGGAAGCACAGACATATTCTGGAGGTAACTCGAGCTTTGAGATTTCAAGCTCAGATACCTATCAAGTATTGGGGTCACTGTGTCATTGCAGCTACCTATATTATCAACTGAATGCCTAGCCCTATTCTAAATGGTTTATCTCCTTTTGAGTTGTTATATGGACAGGAACCTAATTTGGAGAATTTAAAAGTCCTTGGTTGTTTGTGTTATGCCAAACAAGTGCAAGAGACTGACAAGCTACTTCCCAGGGCAAAACCTACAGTTCTTATGGGTTTTTCTGACACTCAGAAGGGTTATCTATTGTTGGATCTTTCTACTAATAGTTTCTTCATCAACAGGGATGTTTCCTTTAGAGAGGATATTTTTCCTTTTAAGGAGCTTCATCCTCCTTCATCTGTATTTCTGCCTACTGATTCTCCCACTTATAATGCAGACTACTTTTCCACATCTCATGAACCTCACAGCTCAAATGAGGTTCCTTCTCCTTCTCTTCATCAGAGTCCTGCCAGTGATGCATCAAGCCAGGAAACTTCTGAAAGGGTATCATCTTTACCTTCTCCAGTTGATCAACATCCTACTGAGCTGAGAAGATCCTTGAGGACTAAGCAGGCTCCACTTTGGCTGAAAGATTTTATTACTTCTTCTAGTCACAAGGTTGTCCCTCATTCTATTGCAAACAACATTTCATATGATGGTTTGTCACTCAAGTATCAGTGCTACCTATCTACTTTTTCTTCAATAGTAGAACCTACTACATTTGAGGAGGCTGTCAAAGATCCTAGATAGGTTGAAGCAATGCAGGCTGAGATCAGTGCATTGGAGTCTAATCAAACTTGGGATGTAGTTCCCCTACCTCCTAACAAAATACCAATTGGTTGCAAATCGATATATAAGGTGAAGTATAAAGCCACAGGAGAGGTGGAAAGATTCAAGGCTAGACTTGTAGCAAAGGGATATAGCCAACTAGAGGGTATTGACTGTCTTAGATGTGGCTGCCTCTGAGCATTGGCATATCCATCAAATGGATGTGCATAATGCATTTCTTCAATGAGATCTACATGATGAAATCTATATGACTCTTCCTCAAGGCTTTCAGAGTCAGGGGGAGACTAGACCAGCATGCAGACTTATGAAATCCTTGTATGGGCTTAAACAGGCACTAAAACAGTGGAATGCCAAACTCTCAGAAGCACTGATAAAGTTTGGGTTCTCACAGAGTCAACATGATCACTCCTTGTTCATCAAAGGGACAGGTGAACAAACCATAGTTATTTTGGTATATGTAGATGATATGCTACTTGATGGACCTAATTTAATGATGATAGAAGAAGTCAAGATCAGCCTACAACTAGTTTTTAAAATGAAGTACTTAGGTGAACTGAAATATTTCCTTGGCATTGAGTTTGCTAGGTCACAACAAGACATTCTAATGCACCAAAGGAAATATAGCTTGGAACTAATCTCTGAACTTGGGCTGGGAGTTGCCAAACCAGTTGCTACTCCTATTGAAATCAACACTAAGTTGACAACTAAAGACTATGATGATCATACAGGTCTGCACAGCACAACTATTGATGATCTATTACCTGATCCCACCAGGTATCAAAGATTATTAGGAAAGCTTCTTTATTTGTCTGTCACAAGACCAGACATAGCTTTCAGTGTTCAGACACTGAGCGAATTCATGCAGAAGCCCAAAAGATCCCATATGGAGGCAGCACAAAGAGTAGTCAGATATGTGAAGAATCAACCTGGACAAGGCATGTTATTGTCTACCAAGAAGAATGTAGTTACAACATATTGTGATGCTGACTGGGCAGCATGTCCTCTCACCAAAAAATCAGTAACTGGATTTTTTATTATGTATGGTGATTCACTAATATCCTGGAAGTTTAAGAAGCAAAGCACTATATCTAGGAGCTCAGCAGAATCAGAATATAGGAGTATTGCATCAACTGTAGCAGAGATAGTTTGGATACTAGGACTATTCAAAGACATTGGAATTTCTGTGGCTCTTCCTGTAACAATTCACACTGACAGCAAAGCTGCAATTTAGATAGTACCAAATCCAGTATTCCATGAACGTACCAAACATATTGAGATTGATTGCCATTTTATAAGAGAAAAAATACAAGGTGAACTGGTGAAGACTGAGTATGTGGCTACAAAGGAGCAATTTACTGATGTTTTAACAAAAGGCTTGACTAGAGTGCAACATGATTACTTAATGTCCAAGCTAGGTGTTCTTGACATTTTTGTACCACCTAGCTTGAGGGGGAGTGTTAAGAAAAGAGGAGTTACTTAAAGTGAGAAAGGGTATTTTAGTCTATTTACACTTAACAAGAGTAGTTAAGTATATATGTGGTTAATCCACGTGTATATATATACAATATACTATTGTACATAATTGATAGAAGATATAGAAGAAATGTTGGTTCCATTACTTCTCTGCAATTTTCTCTGCTCTTCTCTCTATTCTTTTCTCTTCTTCATTTCTCTTCTAAGCTTGTGCATAGCTAATCTCCCATGAAGTTTAGCACCATGTGAAGTAGGGACCCATATCCCATAACAACTAGTTTTAGTTTGAAATGTTGATAATTAAGTAGCAACTTTGATAACTAAGACCTTATATGTCGTTTGACTTGTTGGACAAATTAAAAGAAATTAATTTGAGAGCATAAACAAATCCACGCCTCGTTGAGTAGATAAAATTTTCCAAAATGTTCTTGTTTTTGGGCCTAGATAACAAAACTTGATCTCTAAAATTTATTGGACCCAGAATGTAAAGTAAATGCGGACTTGAGTTAATCTTGCGGTGCTCAATAGAGAACAATAGCCAGAGTTCAATATTAATAGGAACGAAGCTCAGCAAATGAAGATGTTAACTATATCAGAACTAAATTTAGCATTTTCACTGCTTTTCCTGATCCATATCGGCTATTATTTACTTAAAGTTAACCAAATGACATAGAAAATATGCATGAAAATCACATCTTTGATAGTAAAAATTTCAATAATTCAAATGGAAGGTTAAGGATATCTGTTTGAATATCTCTAAGGGTTCTCCAGAAGACTTAAAATATTTAGCCGGAAAAGATAGCCTATAAAGTAGTATTTGCAAACTTTAGAGTTTCTTCACAAAAAGAACTTATTAACCAAAAAAATATATACCTTATAGTCCACACGTGAGGCGATGAAAATTACACTCGGAGAAAAGGCCGTATGCTCTACCCTTATACACGCCTCCAATCGCGTTCAACCATAATGGGAGAGTTTCTTCCTCTAATGGCATGAGTGGTTGGCCTTGCTCGTCGGTCGGCTGACTCCTAACGAGCTCTTCCACTGCTTCTTTATACCGATTCTACATTAATAGTGAATTTTAATATATAAACAATCATTATAAAAGAATTTTAAGTTAATCTTGATGTTACATAAGTCTCCTCCGCCCGTGTCTCAACCCAAGCTTCTTCCCCGACTTTAATTTTTGTGTGGGTCTTCTTCCAAACCTCATCACGTATCGCAGGTCTCTTAAGAGCAGCTTCCTGCAAATGAAATAAAAAGAGTTAATAAATTCAAACACGCTCAACATACAGTGAAGCTACTTTTTATAAGTAGCAGCCTAGCCGGAGAAGTAAAAGGCCAACGTGCACCGTGAAATTCAACCTTTCTCAAAGTGAACAAATAACTAGATTATACCTACTTTGAGATTCAAACAGTAACATCAAAAATAAAAATCTCATTTCCAGAAAAATAAAAAGACAAGAATTTTTCGAAAGAAAATAAGACACATACCTTGAAGAATCTCAAAAATTCAAAAATGAAATGTCTGAAAGAAGTAAAAAAAATTAGATGAGCCTGGGTATTCTCAGTCAAAAATAATAAACAAAACACTATAATGAACAATTCCAAATTACAGAGATAGAAACCTCCGATGGTATAGTTGTACTCTCAAATCTGTTAAGTGCCGCAAAATCTGGCCGGAAAAATAGAAATCAGAAGAATAGAAAAAGGGATTGCACTATCAGATGACTACACTTTTTGGTAAAATTAAGACATACAGTTAGGGTTTGAAGCTCTAGAAAAATTTGATCCAGAAGACGTTTTTGCCTAATCTCTTCGCTGCTCCGTTTTGACGAATTTACTCCGATTGAAAACAAACACAATGTTAGTACCCATATTTTACTGAGAAAGAAAAAAACAAAATCGATCGTCGACCTAAGAGAAATCAAATCTCTGCCGCTTTGTATTCCGAAGAGCTATCAGTTTGTCGGTGGGGGATATTTCCGGTATATCCCCGCCGTTAAGGCATCGAAGGCGTGGAGAGGAGTCCCAACTAGCTGGGTTAAGGTGTATTAGGAGAGAGAGCTGTAGCAAACTAGGGTATTTGAGAATCCTTGAAGGAGTCCCAAGTAGCCAAAAAGAAATTTTTGGGAAATTTTTGAAAATAGGAGGGAGAAATTACCGCGTCTGCTTTTGGAGCCAAAAAGAAAGAAATTTTAGGCAACAAAACCAAACAAGTTAGTTGTATTACACGCACATCAGCCTCCTGTCATAAGCGTTTATTATACAAGATTTGAACGAGTGTAATTATTCAATTAGCAAAATGATAAATTTGAGGACCGGCATAACAAAGTGGCACAAGTATAAGTGTCATTTAGATTATTCTGTTTTAATTAAATTCTAGCTGAAAAATTACTATGAATCAATGAAAATCAAACTAATATTTTACAAAAACCTAACATATAATTCTTCTTGTTGTATAATTTATGTGTAATAGTATGTGTAATTATTTTAATATTACTTAAGGATATCACTAATGCACTTATACTTAGTGTACTTATTGTTTTATAAACTAACAAATGAGCAATATTTCTTAAGAATACTACTAATACACTTCTACTTAGTATAATTTTCAGTGTATAGGCTAATCAATCACTAATTTTTCTTACTGGTATTACTAATACACTTCTACTTAGTGTTATTCTCAATGAATAAGCTAATCAACCGGTAATAATTCTTAAGAATACTATTAATACACTTCTAATTAATTAGTCTAATTATTAATACATTGGCCAGTCAATCATTAATATTACTTAGGGATATTAACAATACCCATCTACTTTCTGTAATTATCCATTTATAAGCTAATCATTCGCTTCGCTAACATTTCTTATTGATATCGCTAATACACTTCTGCTCAGTGTAATTCTCAGGTATAAGCTAATCAATTAGTAATAGTTCTTAAGACTACTATTGACAAACTATTTTAGTTAATCAGTGTAATTACTAATAGATAATCTAATCAATCATTAATATTACGTAAGCATACCATTTATATGAATCTGCTTTATGTCATTATCAATTTATAAGCTAATAAATCGTTAATATTTCTTATTGATATTACTAATACACTCTTGCTTAGTGTAATTCTTAAGGGATAATGCATAAAAATCACCCCATCCTATGACCAAATTGCCAACTACACACCTTTCCTTTATAGGAGTCCTATTATCCCCCCTGAACTAATTTAAAGTGTAATAAACACCACCTTAAGTGTTGACGTGGCATAGAGAGTGTGCACACACTCTTAAAGGCAAGTGGAAGATCAAATAGCGGGTATCTTCACAAGCCCTTTGAGATCGATTGCTTCCTTCGTGACTCTTGAAATGCCCAACTTAGTTTAAAGGGGATGTTGGATATAGTAAAATAGATTCATCTTAAATATGTGAATTTTCTAGTTCATGTGTTAGAAAATTGGAAATTAATCCAATGAATCGTAGTCAATTTTCGTAGTTTTAATCATAATCCATCGAGAACTAATGGCTGTCAAACTACGAAAATTGATACGGAGTAACTTACTTATGTATCAATGTCATTTAACCTTGAAATGGCTGAAAAATAGCTGAAAATCCGCCAGAAATGGTTGTTCTCAGAACTTCAGGCGCGTGTATTTCACCACCTTGCACGCATCTGGTGGTTGATTTTTAAGGGGTAAATAATTACCTTTAAATTAGTTCAGGGGGTAACAGGACTCCCGTAAAGAAAAGGTGTGTAGTTGGCAATTTGATCATAGGATGGGGTGGTTTTTATGTATTATCCCAATTCTTAATGCATAAGCTAATGGATGAGCAATAGAGTTTAAGACTATACTAATACATACTTAATTAGTATAATTATCAATGTATAGGCTAATGAATCACTAGAGTTACTTCAGGATTCCCCTTTATTATTTACACACACAAATATTATTAAATTTATATTTAATTAGTATAAAGTATTTTTCCGACCGAATTCCGTTAGAAATATTGAATTGTAATTATATATATAATTTTTGTCTACAAGGATACCACTAATTAATTAATTGTTAACATTACTTAAGGACACCATTAATACATTTCTACTTACAGTAATTATCAATTTATAAAATAAACCATCATTAGCATTTTTTACGGAAACGACTAATACAATTCTTAGTGTGTAATTATTAATGTGTCGTTTAATATATGCAGTTAAGAATACTACAAATTCACTTTTAGTTTGTGTAATTATAAATTATTAAGCTAATTACCACTAATATATTCTTAGGTAGTGTATTACCTCCACTTAGTGTAAATTTCAATAAATAGGCTAATCAACCACTAAGATAATTAAGTAAATACTTACCTAGGGACTTACCGACAACCTCATTTAGTATTGTGTAATAAAAAAATACAAAATAATTATCTATAAGATTATATATATATATAAGTATATTAAATATTATTTATTTAATACCCCTTTATTATTTACATACACAAATATTATTAAATTTATATTTAATTAGTATAAAGTATTTTTTCGACCGAATTCCGTCGAAAATATTGAATTGTAATTACATATATAATTTTTGTCTTATGTAGGAAACAAAAAATTCAAACTTTCCGACCAAATTTGGTCAGAAATTTGGAAAACATTTAATAAACAATTATTTTTTGTATAGAAGACAAAGATTTGACCATTTTCCGACCGAATTCGGTCGGAAATTTGCTAAATTTTTAATAAATAATTATTTTTGTACATTGTATACAAGTTGACGAAATATTTGACAAACTTCCGACCGAATTCGGTCGGAAATTTTGTAAATTTTTAATAAATAATTATTTTTTTACATGATGTGCAAGTTTCACCAAATATTTGACAAATTTTCCGACCGAAATCGGTCGGAAAGTTTATTTTTTATGTTGTCAATCACTTCTGTTGACTTTTGCAACCAAATAATTTTGTTTTCGATCGATTTTGGTTGGAAATATTTTCCACCAATTTCGGTCGGAAATCACCTGATTTCTAGTAGTGTATTTATGTATAGGTTATTAATCAATGTAGTTAAGGATACTACAAATTTACTTTTACTTTGTGTAATTATAAATTACTAAGCTAATTACCACTAATATATTTTTAAGTAGTGTAATTACCTTCACTTAGTGTAAATTTTAATAAATAGGCTAATCAACCACCAAGATAATTAAGTAAATACTTACCGAGGGACTTATCGACGACCTCCCTCGGTATTGTGTAATAAAAAATAAAATATAATTATGCATAAAATAATATAATTTTAAATTACCGACGGAAGTCCATCGGTACTATAAGAATAAAATTTAAAATATTATTTAAATACAATAGCGATTGAGTACGTGGATAACTTTATTTTCTTTTTCAGTTATTTTTTTAAAGCAACGACAGACACCCTAAAAATAAATTCGAAAATATAAATACAAAATGTTCCGAGGGAGTCCGTCGGTACAACCATTTAAAGTTTGACCGGTCAAAATATTATTATTTACCGACGGAAGTCCGTCGGTTCCTTTTTAAAAAAATTAGAAATTAAAAAACTCAAAAGTATCGAGAGACTCCATCGGAAAGTCCTTCAGAATACCGATGAAAAAAAGTCCGTCGATATTGTTGCGTCGGTAAACAACTGATTTTTAGTAGTGTGTACGCAGACCTTACCTCTACCCCGAGGGGCAGATAGGCTGTTTCCAGGAAACCCTCGGCTCAAGAAAGCAACAAGAGACGATATATTTGTATTATCAATAGACTCATAATAAAATAACATAAAATTATATAACATAACATAAACTAACAAAATAACAACAATATAAGAAATACGAAATAGATGGAAGGTATAATAATATCCAACAGATAAATCCCTACACCAGTTGCTGACCAGTAGCATCCTAAAACTAACTCCTAACTAGCTAGTCTCACTCCAGTGCGCTGTAAAAATATTCACAACTTCCCCCTAACCTACAACCTTAATGCTCGACCTCCACAATTCCATGTCAAGGGTCATGTCTTCAGTAATCCTAACTCGCGTCATGTCCTGCCCGATCACCTCGCCCCAATACTTCTTAGGTCTCCCTCTACCTTTCCTCGTGCCCGTCACATCCTGTCGTTCAAACCTCCTCAAGTAAGAATTAAATATAAAATAATGTTGAAATGGCGCGACATCTCAAAATTGATAAAGACAAAGGTCAGAAAAACTTGTTGGATACCTCAAACATGAGGTCCTCTATTTGGGAATAGTACAAATTGGCTGTTCGCGTCACTGTGTTAAAATAAAAAAATAAAAACAGAAAACTGTTAGAAGAATAAAGAAATATAGAAGAATCAGAAATTTCCGAATTCACAATTTTCTCGTGTGTCCTTAAGGAATTTTAACCCCCTCACACATTGCCAAGGTAATGGATTAAATCCTTCCAGGATAAAACGGAATAAACTTTCCTACAACAGTGACAATACAAACTGCAGGATACCAACGAACTCAAAGAACGGAGCAAAATCACACTTACGAATTTGAGAGAGAGATACTGCGAACTAGGATGCAATATATTCAGAAAGAAAGAAGTTCTGGAGTATTTTTCGTATATTGAAGATGCAGCCTTGCCTCAGAATTTATAGGCAAATATCAGAAGAGGTGTCTGGAAAAGGTGCCTTTTTAGAAAATACACCGCTTGCCGCGGTTCTACCGCGATCGCGACAGAACCGCGACCAGAGAGTCCTTCTGAACCTTCGAGCCTCTCTGAATTTGACTGTCGCGGGCTGAACCGCGGCCAGAGAGGCCATCTGAACCTTCAGGTTCTCGCGTATTTTCAGCAGTGATTTGGCATTTAATTATTTATTAAATAATAGAATAAATTTTGTCCAAAAAATAATCTTATCGATCGATCATTTGACAAATCCAAATCCAAATCCAAAGCCCGAGCGAGCGAGCGACGACGGCGCGAGGGTTCATTCTCTTCAACTCCTTTTAAGAGATTTAAGAAGTGATTCTATATATAAGCACATAAATGTGGTTGTCCCTCACCAATGAGGGACAAAGTGCAAGACAAAAATTTACTTCTTCAATTCACACTTCTTTTACGTTAAAGCCCAAATAACTTAAAGTCCAACAATCCCCCACATGAATGGGAATGGCTGTATCAAGAAAGATCATAGATGACAGCTATGTGATTTTGCAAGTAAGGATTAATTGCATCTGGATAAGTAGGTTTCCCTTTGAATCTTCCGTAGTATTTGCACATCAGCCCACGGGGCTGAAGTTTTTCTTTTGTACTGGAAAACTTCAGCTGAAGTTTTTGTCTTTGTAACCAAAAAACTTAAGCTCTAGAGCTTAAGTTTTCCAGTTTTAAAATAAACAGAAAAAGCCTAAAAATGCCACTCAACTTTTAGAAATGGTTTATCCATGCCATCCATTAAAAAAATACTCATTTCATGCCACTGCCGTTAAAAAAATGGCTCATCCATGCCATTATTGACTAACGGCAGTAGCATTGATGGGCCAAATAAAAATTGAGCCGTTAGTCAATAATGGCATGGATGGACCATTTCTTTAACGGCAGTGGCATGAAATGAGCATTTTTTTAACGGATGGCATGGATAGACCATTTGTGAAAGTTGAGTGGTATTTTTAGGCCTTTTCCGTTTATTTTAAAACTGGAAAACTTTAAGCTCTAGAGCTTAAGTTTTCCGGTTACAAAGACAAAAACTTCAGCTGAAGTTTTCCAGTACAAAAGAAAAACTTCAGCCCCGTGGGCTGAAGTTATATGAAAAAACGGGTACGCTTGCAATTTCTTTTGCAAAGCGGGCACAAGTTAAAATGTGGCACAAAAAACGGGTATAGATGCAAATGCCCCTATCATTTTCTATGTTCAAGGTTTTGTGAGGTTGTAACAAACGGTTTTAGTAAATGATTTTCTTGCAATATACCTCTTTGAAGCAGAGGCGACTCAACAAGATTGGTGGCCTAAAGTCAATTTTCAATATGGGCATTTCAAAAGAAAAAATAATAATTCATCTATATTTTTAATTAAAGTCTATTTTACTAGCTTTTTAAATATAAAGTTGTTAATATTTTCTTTTTATAAATAATTTAATCTCTCCTAAGATATTGTTGATCTTAGATAATAGAACCATATTCAAGAAGTTGATAACTTGATATCAAACTAATTTTTGATGTTCTAATATACTTGTTGAAATGCTAGAAACGTGAGGAGAAAAAAAGAATGCGAATATAGTTTTATTCAACGGTACCCTTGAACTCTTTGATAAAATAACTTGTGTGCCTTCTTCATGTACCGATAATTATTTTTATTCGCTTAATTAGGGCGGATGTAATCTTTCGATACCAAGTTCATATGAATCTAGTCATTTTGACGCGTATCAAAAAATTTATGTGAAAATATTTACATATGAATTCATACCTATAAAAATACAATAAGTTTAAGTATAAAAACCTTAAAGGCTAAATCCATAGAACTTAAACTCTAGATTCACCTCTACACTTGCACTACTAAACACATGCCCTAAACTGAGGGAAAACATTATTACAATGGCATTGGGGTCTGCTTGTACACCTCGATTAATACTACGGGATATTTGTTACCTCTTACCGGCATAGATACTGAATAACTCTGTCCATCAAGAATTGAAAAAACTAAAACAAAATACCTAATGTTTTTGCCTATAGATTTTAGACTTACTTGGTTTCCTCTTCTAGTTTATGTTTACTTTTTAATTGAATAATACCATCTAATTAAATAATAAAATGGTATCACCAAACTTTGAAAGGTAATAAAGGTTGTTGTCACTTCGTCAAGTGGAGCGTTGTTACGTGGACCCAAACAAGAATCTTAATATTCTAAACGGGGGAAAACTAAATAGAATATTAATTCTCAAAGCAGCAAAACCGATGAATATTGCTATTTTTGATTAAGTGATTAAGTGAGAGTGGGCGAGGGTTATTCTGAAAATGAAAAAAGCAAAAATTAGAAAGGGGTTTGGGGAAAAAAGAGAGGGAAATGATTAAAAAATGAGGGAAACATTGGGCGCTATTTTTTTTAATGGTTGCGTAGGTTAAAGACTGCCGCAAATTTAATATATTTGCGGGGGTAAATAAACCCCCACAATTTGCTATAGATTGCGGAGGTTATAGAAATCGCCTCAATAAAACCGCCGCAAATTTGGCATTTTTTGTAGTGGTCCGAGGTACAATTTTCAGTTTCTTCAAAGAAAATTGAACTTTCTCTCTTGTGGAAATATTTGTTGATTGGATAGCTTAGAAAATTAAATATTCAAATATAGTGGTCAACTTTTCCCTCTCATAACTTCATCTAGAGTGCCATCACAATCATCCTTCACTTACGTCAAAAAAAATTAGACTTTCTCTCTAATGGAAATATTTGTTGATCTCATAGCTTAAAAAATTAAACATTCAAATGGGCAAAGAAAATTAAACTTTCTCTCTCTTGAAAAAAAAGGCACCACGGGCAAAGAAGACTTTGCAGAAAGACTTGTTCTGTGAAGAATAGTCCATGAACAAGGAATATTACTATATTATCTTGGTTTTAATATATGTGATAACTTTTTTCATCATAAGATGTATGACAATAGCCCATTATATGTCATAAAATTTTCTTTTTTACTCGATTAAACCCTTTTGGGTCAGAGGAATTAATTTTCGTCGTTGATGGAACGGTCGTTTCACACACATTTGATGCTTCAAATTTTTCCAACAATGTCGAAGAGGATGCCTTTTGACTTATTCTTAAAAGATCTAAGGTTATGCGAGAATGCTAACTGGTCTATTCAAAATTGTAACATATAACTAAATCAATATTTTTTTTTAATATGGAGTTACAATTTTCAGTATTATATATTTTGTGGAAGAATGATCTAGATGCATGTGCAACACACGTGCGGAGAGACTAGCTATACTAAAAGTGGGAAACCCCTTAGTCAAAAGGTAGATTACCAAAATGTCCTTCAAAATTTAATGGACATTTATACCCTTAATAAACAAATAAATTATTATCTATCCGAATTTCTACCTACATATGACTTCTAATCTCTATTTGCAACTAATAAAAGGTAAGACATCATAAGGTTCTTTCTTTCTTATCTATCTTAGTGTCTAAGTACAATAAACACTCCAGATTTTGTTAATATTTAGGAGATTCTTTGGTCTGCTGACTTTTATTTACTTCTTCTTCTTTTTTCCAATTATTTTAATCAAGTTTTCTTAATTTTTAATAAGATTCGGTTACATGCATTGTTTCATGCTGCAAGTTACAAACCCTAGAAGTGAACTAATGAAAATTTATTTTGGTCATTAGGCCCTTAATTTAAAGGCAAAGTCATGAAAAAGACAAGTTTTCCTGAAGCGCGCATAGAGTTCAGAATTTTGTTTGCTGAAGTTGAAATAGATTTCGTTAATGTCACGATCCGGATTTATCCTACTATCGGGCGTCGTGATGGCGCCTACTAACACATCTAGGCCAGCCAAACAATACAATATTTCTTTATCCGCCCACAACAACATATTATTCTATAATAATTAAATAAGTGCGGAAGACTTTAGTTTTAATAAAAACGATATAAAAATGTGAAAGTTTCAAAAATACACCTCTACCCAGTATCTGGTGTCACTACCCATGGACTACTAAAGAGTACTAAAAACATCAGTCTGAAAGAAAATACACAAGAGTCTGTCTCGATACAAATAAACAAACTGAAGTGAAATAGATGAGACTCTGAGCCTGCGGACGTCGGCTAAGCTACCTGAGAGTCTCTGGACTGAAGGTCGGCTCCCGGTCGAGAACTGCTGCGGCGGTCCGTAAGCTGCCTCCTGATCTGTGTACAAAAAGGCACAGAAGTGTAGCATCAGCACAACCGACCCCATGTGCTGGTAAGTGCCTGGCTTAACCCCGGCGAAAGTGACGAGGCTAGACAGGACCTACCACAATTAACCTGTGCAATTACAATATACAAGTGCGAGAAAAACAGTAATAAAATAATACAAAGTAAGGCTGGGAGGGGACATGCTATCGGGGAATGCTAGATAAAATGGAACATCAGAAATGAACAACAGGTGTACTTCGGGTTCCATGATACATATATGTATATTTATAGTGGACGGCGCGCCACACGATCCCATAATGTATAATTCATAAGTGGTCGGCGTGCCACACGATCCCATAATGTAATTCATAAGTGGTCGGCATGCCACACGATCCCATAATGTAATTCATAAGTGGTCGGCGTGCCACACGATCCCATAAAATAATTCATAAGTGGTCGGCGTGCCACACGATCCCATCATATAATTCATAACACTGATAATCTCTCCAAAGGAAGTCCCATTAGGGAAAAACATCACCATAACAGTTAAACCCGGCAAGGGTACAGCTAACAGCCCAACTATCCCGGCAAGGGAGAATTCAATTGTATCAGTCTACTCGTCCTGGCAAGGGAATCTTTGCTTCACAAACTCTTTTAGTTCATTTCGTTCTTATCCAACACTTTACATGGAAGTTACCAATTTAACAAGGCAGATGTATCATATCTTTCGAATTAAAGCATTTACGACTCACGGTCATGCTAGATACCGGTATATAGATACTCGTCACCATGCCTATACACCATACTCGATCATTTAGCAAATAGCAATCAAAACACTCTAATCCTATTCCCT
>MU742730.1:40247-77840 GCA_026770625.1 Nicotiana glauca
GAACCAAAACCTGGTTACCCATCCCCCCATGATTCCAATTATATGATTTGTTTTGGAATCAGACCCCAAATTGAGGTCCAAAACCCCCAAATTTAGGAACCCTAGTTCTACTCTAAGTCCCCAAATTTCCCCATAAAAATCCTTATTTTGAAGTTGAAATTATGTTTAAAGATGTTAAGGAGTAAAGAAAATAAATTAGAAATCACTTACCAATCGTTTTGAAGAAGAAGAATTATTTGGAAAATCGCCTCTTATGTTTTGGGTTTTGAAAAAGTGTAAAAATAGCTGAAAATCTCGAATTTATATACTTTACTGAAGGCTGGCGCAGACCGCATAGAAATGCCACGCGGCCGCACCGAACCTACCCAGCGCGGACTGCCGTGCTGGTCAAACTCAACACAACGCCTTCTCTGAACCTGGCCACGTGGACCGCATAGAAATGCATTCCGGTCGCGTGGCTTCCAGCGCGGACCGCACTGTTTTGGTACGCGGCCGCGCTGGCTGAGCCTAAACCAACGCCTTTTTGAACCCGTCCACGCGGACCGCGCAGAAATGCATCGTGGCCGCATGGGACCTGCTGCACTGCAACATCTGATATTTTTAAGCCTAAGGCCTCGCGGGACCTACTCAAAACTCACCCGAGCCCTCGGGGCTCCAAACCAAACATACACATAACTCCAAAAACATCCTACGGACTTACTCACGCGATCAAATCGCCAAAATAACTTCATTCACATAGAATCGAGCCTCAAAGCTCATGATTTTCATTTCAAAACTCATAAACATTCCAACTTGGAACGTATAGTCCAAAACACGTCGAACGACGTTCGGTTTCAACCAAACTTTACAGGAAGCGCAAACAATATATAAGACTTGTACCGGGCGTCGAAACCAAAATTCAAGCCCGATACCATAGTCTTTTAATAAATTTTCATTTTCATTTTTCCTTAATAATTTCAGAAAAATAATTTAACAGAAAAATTCTTTTACTCAGGTTCTAGACCTCGGATTTCGACTCCGGACACATTCTCAAGTCCCATATTTTTCTACGGACCTTCCGGGACCGTCCAAATCTCGAGTCCGGGTCCGTTTACCAAAAATATTGACCAAAGTCAACTATAATCGTATTAATATCAAAATTCTTTAAATTTTTCACAGAATTCACATATTCCAACACAGAAATTTTCTGGCTACACGCTCGGACTGTGCACGCAAATCGAGGCAACTAAAAATGAGATTTTCAAGGTCTCGAAAACGCAGAAAAAGGGAGAAATACGGTGATGACCCTTTGGGTCGTCACAGTTAAGTACTTATTTACCCTAACATATTTTCAATTAGTGGCGGGATGAAGATTTTTATTTAGTAGAGTCAAAATATAAGGAACAAATTCACCAAGAAGTCAACGGGTAACAATTGGAAGAAGACGATATGTTCTTTATTTTTTTTCCTTGAAGTTATACTTGTTAGTTAAATGTTTTTATTTTATTTTATTTTATTTGTTTAGTCTTCACATTTGCTAATATTACTTTGAAAAAGTTTTACTTTTTTTTTAATTTTGTGTGGTTATATATGGTACTTTATGCTCCTGATGTTTCTTCAAGTTTTAATTTTTATATTATTTTTAGTTCTTTATTCTCTTAATTTGCTAATATTATTTTTTAAAAAAAGGTTTTTGCTGGATTTGCTTACTTTTGTGTAGTTATTTAGTACTTTATGTTTTATAGAGTTTCAATTTATTTGTTAATTTTATGTTATTTGGTTTGTTTAGCCTCAAATTTTGCTTTTCATCTAAAACGGAGCTTCTGTATGTGTGTTAAATTTGTGTGGTGTATTTGAACATTGTGTTCCTGAGTCTTTTTTTTTTGGTTGTCCTAATCTTCTGTTGTTTTGTGCAATTTTGAGTTTTTCAATTATTTTGAGATGAGTTAAGAATTATTGTTAAGAATAGAATTCTATTTGGAGTGAATGTCTATTTTGTAGAGAGTTTTACTTTGTGACTAAGTCATTTTTCTCCTATAAATAGAGGGGTCTTACTTCATTGTAAATCATCCCAAAATTCAATAAGAATTCTCTCTCTTTCTCTGCAGTATTGTTCTTCTTCTTTTATTATTTTATAACACGTTATCATCACGAGACTCTAACCAATTGAGTAGAAGCTTTGGGATTGAGCATAATCATTATCAATTGTTCTATGAACTTACTTCATGATTAAATTCTGGATTTAAGGTAAGTATTTTACTTTTCTCTTTCAAATTCTTGACATTCTATAATTTGATTTTAAATACAAGCAAAGACGAAAAATTTTGTTTGCAACTCTAATGGAGTTTGAAAGAAATTATAACCACCCAAAGTGGTAAAATTTCTATGCCTTGCCATGATTAAATTCATGTATGATTGTGGGCAAAGAATTGAAAACTCGTCCCATTGAATTTGCTCCATTCTCATTCCCTTTAGAGAATGTGATAGCAGTATGTGATAAGTCTGAAAGAAGACAAAATTATTACTATGAAGGTATCAATGGATGTGGACGTGGCAATAGACGAAATTATAATCGTCATCATTGTGATACTGAGAATAATAAGGATTCTCAAAATAATCCTTCACTATGTGAAAGTAATATTTGTCATCGATTTGACATGAGATTTTATAAAGCACATATAGATGATTATGGTCCATTCATGATGTGAATGTGACAACATCTGATTTACGAATACATATTCATTCTTCAAAGAATATGAACGTGCTAGTGGTAGCGAATATACCACACTCACCTCTAGAAGGAGGTTTGAGATGATATAAGAAAATAATGTCATTATTATGGCATGAATGGTCATTGGTCACGTACCTACTGTACGCCAAAATATTTTGGCATTGTGATTATTAAAAGACAACGATAATGCAAGAACAGAACTTGCACATTTAATTTTGACCATAACCATAATGGTATAACTTTCTCTTTCAAAGAGATATTCACCATATGGGTGTTGATGAATATGTGGTAGTACAAAATTAATTGAGAGCTCTGGAAGAGCCAATTACCACTATTTTGGAGAAACACAATTGATTACCAATAAGGTATTGTGTTGTAGTAAGTCTCAAAGAAACATATTCAATTTCCAAAGTATACGCGAAAGCGGTTGATTATATTGAGACTATAAATAAAGGAAAAATTTAATATCTTCTATTACTACAACTTGTAATGGGATAATATGTATGTGAAAAGCTACCCGATTTATTCTCCAATTTGTACTACATAAATAAAAGAATACCACAATGAAGTGGATATTTTATTGATATAAAACCCATATCGTAATAAACTTAGAGTTTATTCATAATTGCACACATCATGGTGTAAATCTGAAGTTTATCAATATTGATAATTTATTCAGTTGGCATAATTGGTTTAGCCATATCAATTTAAGTATGATGTGCAAAAATAAAAGAGAATTCACATGGGTAAATATTAAAGAACTAGAAAGTTCTTTACGAATTCTCTTACATTGCTTGTTCTCATTAATTAGTAGACCAATTAAAATTGGGATTGAATCCCATGAATGCTGGAAATATCAAAGGTGAATAGGGCCCATTCACCTGCCATGTATACCACATAAGATGCATCTATGAGATGGTTGCATGTGCGATTATTATTAACCCGCAACCTGGTGTTTGCGAGGTAACTTGCTCAATAATTTAATTTAGAGCATATTCCAGATTTTCTATTCAAGAAGTTCATCTTGATAAGTTGGTCTACATCACAGTTGGTTTAGCAAAATAATTTATTGAGTGCCTCCACTTAATAGCTAAACTATTGCTTGTGAGAACAAAGTTATCTATATCAGTTTGATATACGTTATATACCAAAGTATATTATTTTCTCCCCTCACAAGTGGTTCAGGGTCAGGAACCAAATAATTCCATCTTATTATTATTTATGTGCGGTGTATATTTTGATTAACACCATAACGCACAAAGATGGGTTCTCAAAGTTGAGGAAACAAGTTAGTTTTTCTAACATGAGTGGGAGACAAGATACAACAGTTGAGAAAAAGTTACATGGAATGAATTATCATTTATACATCTAGATCCTCGAATAAAATAATATGAACTTGAAGTTCATAAAAAGATAATTCATGTGCAGTTTATTGCAAAGCATGCTAGACGCATTTGCTGACCTAAAGAAAGTAACTATATTCTCATTACAAATGCTCATATTAAGTCCTAGAAGGGCAAAGTCTATGGTAAACTTAAAGCGTATAGACAATCGGTATCAAATAAACTTCTTGATAAAGAAGTTGTGCAAATGATCAAAATGATCATAATAAAGGAGGCAAGTGATCTAGAAGATCATATGACATAACATTTCATCATATCTCATGAGAGATTCAGGTACCTGAATATATGAATGAGGAGATCTCTATGTTATGTCATTATGAAAATACATTGAAACTGATATAAAATCATTTGTCGACGTCAACCTTCAAGAAGCTAGTGCACAAGATCGGAATGCGAAGGCTTAAGGATGTGAATTGATGCTCTCATCAGGGGGAGTTAATGCACGTTGTACTCTTTTTCCCTTATAAAGTTTTGTCCCACTGAATTTTCCTTGCAAGGTTTTTAATGAGGCAACCAAAAGGCGTATTATTAGATATGTGTACTCTTTTTCCTTTACTAGATTTTTTTTCCCATTGGATTTTATTTTAGTTAAGGTTTTAATGAGGCACATTACTTATTGAGTAGACATTTAAGAGGGAGTGTTAAGAATAGAATTCTATTTGGAGTAAATGTCTATCTTGTAGAGAGTTTTACTTTGTGACTAAGTCATTTTTCTCCTATAAATAGAGGGGTCTTACCCCATTGTAAATCATTCCCAAAATTCAATAAGAATTCTCTCTCTTTCTCTGCAGTATTGTTCTTCTTCTTTTATTATTTTATAACAATTATGATGTTTTTAGAGGTATTTTGTTGGTCAATCGGTACGTTAGTTTCCTTTCAATTATTGTTGTTTCTTGTGTACTTTTTAATGGTCTATTTAACCATTTTACTTAAAAGAAAAAAGGGTAAATACCTTAAATCACCCCTAAACTAGACTCAAATTATTAGTATCCTTCCTAAACTATGTCCGGTCTTAATTACCCCCTCAACTTGGCCTTTTGAGGGTCATTACCCCCCTAAATGCTGATGTGGCAAAAAGTATGGGTACACTCACCTGCCACGTGGATTTTTCTGTCTATGTGGCATTTTTTTTTGAAAAACAATTTTTTTATCTTTTTAAGAATATTACTTTTTAGATAATTTTTTCGAATAAAATTTATAATAAAATTTGGATATAACTACATTATTTAGGCTAAATATTTTTATTTGTCCAAAACTAATAAATTTTTAGTTAATCATTTTTTGAATTTGACATGAAAATAAAGATTTATACAATTGAAATAAATAGTCAAGGCATCTAAAAGTTATAAAAAATATATAGTTGAAATAAATAGTCATTGTATCAAAAGAAGAAATAAAAAGAGTGTACATATGCCCTTGTAATTTCTTGCAATTGTACACTCTTTTTATTTCTTCTTTTAATGCAATGAATATTTATTTCAACTGTGTATTTTTACCTTTTTAGGTAAATTCTGTAAAAAAAAAAATTATAGCACCATAATTTATAGCTATATAAAAAATTATAGCCAAATAGTTAATTTCAAACTATGTATTTTTTTATAACTTTTTAGATGCCTTGACTATTTATTTCAATTGTATAAATCTTTATTTTCAGGTCAAATTCAAAAAAATATTAACTAAAACTTTATTATTTTTTACCACTTAAAAATATTTAGCTTAAATAATGCAGTTTTATCCAAGTTTTATTATAAATTGTATTCGAAAAAAATTATCTAAAAAGTAATATTCTTAAAAAGGAAAAAGAATTATTTTTCAAAAAAAAATGCCACATAGACAGAAAAATCCACGTGGCAGGTGAGTGTACCCATACTTTTTGCCACATCAGCGTCAGGGGGGTAATAACTCTCAAAATGCCAAGTTAAGGGGGGTAATTAAGACCAGGCATAGTTCGGGGAGAATATTTATAATTTGAGCCAAGTTTAGGGGTGATTTATATTATTTTGCCAAAGAAAAAATGCATAACTACCTCTTGACCTATACCCGTATTTTAACTACACACTTTTTCTTTGCGAAAATCTTATTATCCCCCTAAACTTATTTTCTAATGGAATTATTTTCACCCTTAACGCTAATGTGGCAGAGTGTGTATTTAAGTCTTCCAAAGGCTAGTGAGAAGCAAGAAAATACGATTTTCAGATTATTTTTTAATTTTTTTGTACCATTTTTTCTTACTTTTTCCTTTTCCTTTTTCTTTGTCTTTTTTCTTTTACTTTATTTTTCGTTTCTTCTCTAATTCCGGCGAATATTCATTCACCGGCGACTTTGTCTAACCGTTTTTTTTTTTAATTTTTTCTTTTCACACAGAAATTAAACTCTCAAAAAGTTCTATTCATAAGCATAGCACAATACACTCAGATTTGGGGAAAAAATTCATCATCGAAAAATCTTCCCACGCGGGAAAAAAAATGATGTATTGAAATTTAACTGAAAAAGTTTTCTCAGCTTATATTCGTTTTTATTTCTTTTGCTCTTTCTCCCATACATAAATTACACTTTCAAGAAAAAGTATACATATAAAAAATAAAACACACTTAAATCGGGATAAAAATTTATCGTCGGAAAAAAAAATCGCCGAAAAAAATTGTGTTTGTGAAATTCCGATGACCACCATTTTATTTCGCTGGTGACCAAAATAAAAAGAAAGAGAATGAAATAACCAAAAAAAATGAGAATAATAAGAAATAAGAAAAAGAAGAAAGAAGAAAAAAAAGTTCTAAAAATATATGTGGAGGCGCGTGTAGCTAACCACTTGCAAAGAGTTAGATTGTCAGCGTTAAGGGTACAAATAATTCCATTTAAAATAAGCTTAGGGAGGTAGTAGAATTCCCGCAAAGAAAAAGTATGTAGTTGAAAATCCAGGTATAGGTCATGGGTTATTTATGCATTTTTTCTTACTTAAAATCAAGTTTTAAAGGGTCGGAGAAGCATTGCTTCCAATATGATTCTTAGACATAACTCTTATAGACAGAATTGTGACTTTTTGGTTCTTTACAAATTTATTTTTAGATTTATGATCCTACATTTTTTTTTTACACATGGGAGATTTATTTTTATACGTAAGAGGTCTTATTTTACACATTAAAGATCTATAAAGGTCATTTTCTTACATTTAAAATTGTAGATGGGCATGATGTACAAATAGCGCTGAAATTTTACAGTGCAAGCTTGCTTATACCACTTTGGCCATGAATCTAATTTACTAAAATATTAGTCTTTTTGAGATATTTATTTTCTGTAATGTTTATAAAGTATGCAAGTTGCTAGAATTATTATTTTATAATAATTGACACAAAATATGTTTAATATAAATTTTAAATTATTGACATAGAAACATGTGTATTCGAAAATTAGTTAATTTTACGACGATATAGTTATTGTTCTTTTAATTGACAAATCGGTCAAATAGACTTATCTTTCATCATTTTGAGTTTGAACTTTTTCCCTTAATATTTCATATTATACATCACAACTTTAAAATAACATTTTGTAATTTAAAAAAATTTATACAAATTGATTTGGGGTACACGTACAACGCATATATCCAAAAATCTATCAATCTATAATTAAAAGAAGAAGAAAAAGTATTCTTATTAAGCCTAATGACATCATCACATTATGCCACTTGGCACTTTAGGACAATCCTCCAAAAATATAGGACCTATAAAATTATTTGAAAAAAATAAAAACTCCTTCAAAAGATTTCTTTATTTTTTAAAAATAAATATTTATTTATTTTATAATAATTAACTGATTTTAAAATATACATTTTTTAATCTTTAAAGAGTTTAAAGATTAATCCTTAAAGAGTTTGAGATTTATTTTCTTAAAAATCAATTGATTTTATAACATACATTTTAAAAAATTAACTGATTCAAAATTATTTGGAAATAAAAGCTCCTTCAAATTTCAACTTTGAACCATGAACACTGTAACTTTTTTAAAAAAAGAAAAGAGCTTTTATTTAACGGAAAAGGTCTAAAAATGCCACTCAACTTTCAGAAATGGTCTATCCATATCATTCATTAAAAAAATGCTCATTTCATGCCACTGCCGTTAAAAAAATGGTCCATCCATGCCATTATTGACTAACGGCAGTGGCATGGATGGGCCAAATAAAAATTGAGTCGTTAGTCAATAATGGCATGGATGAGCTATTTCTTTAACCGCAGTGGCATGGAAATAATAATTTTTTAACGGAGGGCATGGATAAACCATTTCTGAAAGTTGAGTGGCATTTTTAGGCATTTTTCGTTTATTTAATTCAAAAATTCATATTTGTTTAATTTTAAAAAGTTATGTTGTTTACTCTTTAACTTTAAAAAAATGATTTAGATTAACCATATGCACGAAACAACGATTTTTCCAACCATATACACGAAACCAAGATTTTTCCAAACAAATTGCACGATTGAATCACACGATACCATATGCAACTCCTTCAAACTGACAGCCAACTTCTACTTCTCCAACTGATTCAAATTTTCCTGTTGCTATAAAAAATTCAAGAAACATACAGTTTGCAAAATATGGCTACTCACAATGATTTAATTAATAATATAATAATTTCGAAAATGCAATGGAAATTGAAAGTTCGGGTTGTTCGTCGCTGGGAAATACAAGATCGTTACAATTGAGATGTTTCTTTCTCGATTGAATTAGTTCTGCAAGATGAAAAAGTATTAAAAACTATTATTTTCTTATAATTCGTTTTCGTAACTCTATTTTTTAATTAGCACGTGTGTGTATTTATGGATAGGGATTTTTACCTATCTATACCATATATGAAACCTTATTACCCTAAATGTGCATAGTTTGTTAATTACCCTCCCAGTCCACGTTTTACCTACAAACTTTATATCATTCGATTATTAAGCGTTAAAAGGGAAGAATATTCCCTAAAAAACGAGCTAAAATTAAGGAGAGAATCTTGGTGTTAATTGATTCTACATTAAATTCAATTTTTAAAAAGGGAAAGGAGATTTCTCATCTACGTATTTTTCTCTAGAACTACAATTAAAATTCTCGAAAAAAAAGAACGAACAATTCAAATTTTCGAGTTTCAACAACTCAAAGTTGAAAAAATCTGTTCTTCCATATATTTTCCATCATTGATAGCCATTAAAAAGCTTGAAAGCTTTGAATTCAAATTTGGGTTTTCAAAAATCATTATTTGTTTGGATAGGGTGTTGTTGTAAATAATTCGAAATATGTTTAGGAGTTTATATCTCAATTTTGAAGGGTTTTGGTGAAGATTAGACTTGGTTTTGACTGAATTTTAGATTCAAACTCAAAGAAGAAGAAGACATATTTCCAGAAATTGTAGTTAAATTGTAAAATTGTAGATATACTGTAGATAAATTGTAGATGAATTATAGATTGGGAAGACTAAAACTTCTACAAATCTTCTACAATTATGTCGAAAATGCCAATTATGCTACAATTGAAATGAGAATTTGGATATTAAAATTTAATGTATCTATTTTGTAGATATCTTGTAGATAAATTGTAGATTATTTGTATTATGATTGTAGATGCATTATTTTCTATTTTCACAAATCCAAAACGACTAAAGCTTCTACAAAATCTTCTGCAAAAAACAGTCTACAATTTATCTACAATTTTTCTATAATTTAACTACAATTTCTGAAAATATGTCTTCTTCTTCTTTTAGCATTACGAAAACTTCCTACTTGTGATCAATAGCATGCTCAAAGCACTCTATTATGCATNGTTCTTTCTTTCTGTTTTTTAAGTCAACTCCATAATTGATGAATCTAGTAACTAGATAACTATAGGATTGACCGGAATTCAAGAGAACCATTATCATTTTGAATACGACCAAACACTGGACTGGAAAAATACATCTACCGAAAACTTAGAATTCTTGGATATTTATGAAGATAGTATTTAGCAAAAGAGCAAAACACGTAAAAAGTCAAAATGATAAGAACAGTTAAGGAAACCACGGTCCTATAATTATGCCTAATATAAATGCGCCCTTAATTATATCCTGATTTGAATTATGGTATATAAATGGTAATTTGGTATACTGAAATATAATTAACTCAAACCTTAAACATTAAGGGTAATAAGATTTCATATGTGGTATAGGAAGGTAAAAATCCCTTATGGATAATTAGTAGCAAAAACCCGATTGAAGCATTTCTGCACCCATAGTCATATGTATCCTCAAATATGTTTCTCAATGATATACTACAACATGTATCACCTTTTGCTTCTCTGTTATTTAATTTACAAATCTGAAATTTTTTATCTGCTCTTCATATATTTTTTAATTTCTATGTGCATATTCATGAGATAATCAGTAGCAAAAAACTATATTTAAGTTGCAGATTTCTATTAAATTGCATGTTTTAAGTTTTTTTTAACTCAATTATTTTTTTATATTTATTAGGAACCCGACTTCAATGCTATTCAAGGCATAGATAAAGCGAAGGAATGCGAGGTAAATACATCGCTCGCTTTTAATTTGTCATTTACGATGACACTTATTTTATTTATACATGGATAGCTATAGCTGATATCAAAATTTTAGATCTGGTCAAACTCGAATTCTTCGAAGGATGCTCTAAAGAACTTGCTTATTAAAATTTAAAGGTTTATATTCAATAGTAAGTAGGCATATATGCTATATTAATTTTTTTTGATAAACTGCATTAATATTTGTATTACAAGATTATGTTTTGTGACAAATTGTTGTTATCTTTGTGAGGAGGATGAGTTGGTGTCACGACCCCTGTTCGCCCTCCGTGAACATGTCATGATGGCACATATTCCTTATAACTAGGTAATCCTAAAAATACGGAATTTATGCAACTTACGGAAAACAAACTAACTTGCGGAAGCAAACAACTGAAAATTTTTATTGCCAAGAGAAAATTGTATATAAGTGTCACTTGGCATAATACAACCCATATCACGAAACCCAAAACAAACTCCCAAAACTCGGAAACTCACAAGAAACACAGGCTAATAGAAAGGAAATACATTGCTCTAACTCCAGAATGTCTACACAACCGAAAGAAAGGAAAGTCATATACTAAAGCTGGAATAAGATAGAGACTTCTGGTCTCCGGACGTGGCAGATATACCTCAAAGTCTCTTCTATATCTCTCCTCTGCGAGGATAGTACGCCTGGGTGGAGGTACCTAGAGCTGCACATAAAAAACATGCGCAAAAGGGGCATGAGTACACCACAGCGGTACTCAGTAAGTGCCAAGCCTAACCTCAATTGGGTAGTGACGAGGAAGGTCAGGGCCCTACTGAGATAAAATAAAATAATAAGGTTGAGAACAATATGAAATAAACAGAAATAATGAGATACAGCTATTGAGTAAATCGGATTACACAAACAACAATTAATACACAGAAAATAAGATAACACAGAGTAAACAGCTCAGCACCAACACCAATAATGAGGATCTCCCAAGATACCGTCCTGTAGTCCATTTTATCAATCTGTCCGAGGAGCTCCCGAGATATCGTCCCGTAGTCCACCGTATGAATATATCTGAAGGATCTCCCGAGATACCGTCCCGTAGTCCAACTATCAA
Source organism: Nicotiana glauca (assembly GCA_026770625.1). Taxonomy (NCBI): domain Eukaryota; kingdom Viridiplantae; phylum Streptophyta; class Magnoliopsida; order Solanales; family Solanaceae; genus Nicotiana; species Nicotiana glauca. The sequence goes on from MU742730.1 coordinate 51,995, forward strand.
TGTGTAGGGGGATCTCCCGGGAATCTAACCCATAGTCCCAAAGTAAATGTGCAGGGGAATCTCCCGGGAATCTATCCCGTAGTCCCAAAGTAAACAAACAAGGGGGGCTACCGGAATCCCACATCCGTAGTCCCCATGTAAATGCACAACCAAAATCAGAGAATATTCAGAAATAATGTACAACAACACAAGCCACAGATAGTTCTAAACTAGCATGCTCCACGTAATGCAGTTAAGGCAAATTAAGCAAGTAGGCAATTTGGATCAACTAAACATGCTTTTCTAGACTACCACAGAATATAACGGCAGGTAGAATAAAGCAAGTATGAAAGAAACTCAGTTCAAATATTTTTAAGTAAAAATTCGGATTTTCAATAAATAGCTCAAGTACGCACTCGTCACCTCACGTATAAGGCATTCAATTACCAAATATCACATCCTAAGGGGAAAGGTCCCCACACAAGGTTAGACAAGCCACTTACCTCAAACAAGTGCAAGTCAACCCGAAACCACGCTTTTGTCACGATTATCCAACTCCAAATGGCTCAAATCTATTCAATTAAATTGCATATCGTAAATAATAATTCAAGTAATTGATTCTACAATTAAATTCTAAGCTAATACGCGGAATTATATAAAATAACCAAAATGCCCCTCGGGCCCACATCTCGGAGTCGGGTAAAATTTATATTTCCAGAAACCTCATACTCTCACGAGTCTAACCATACCAAAATTATCAAAATCCCTTAATATTTCGACCCTCAAATCATCAATTCTATCCGAGAGGGTTTTCTAAACTTTTCTAACTAAATTCATTGATTTAACGGAAAAAGCCTAAAAATGCCACTAAACTTTCAGAAATGGTTTATCCATGCCATCCGTTAAAAAATTGTTATTTCCATGCCACTGCAGTTAAAGAAATGGCTCATCCATCCATTATTGACTAACAGATCAATTTTTATTTGGACCATCCATGTCACTGTCGTTAGTCAATAATGGCATGGATGGGCCATTTCTTTAACGGTAGTGACATGAAATGAGCATTTTTTGAACGGATGGCATGGATAGACCATTTCTGAAAGTTGAATGACATTTTTAGACTTTTTCCGTTGATTTAATGCCAAAACTTGTAATAGATTCAAGTTATCCAACAAAAATTGAGTTAAGAACTCTTACCCCGTTGTCCTCTTCGAAAATCACTTGAAAAAGCGCCTTAATCGAGCTCCGAATCGTCAAAAATCCCATTTTCAGGACTTAACCTTCTGCCCAAGCACGTTTTCTGCTTGTGCGGTCATTTAACCGCTTCTATGGTTATAAGACCGCTTCTGCGGTCTCCGTTGACCAGACCAGGGACCACTTTTGCGATGGAAATCTCGTAGGTGCGAGATCGCTTCTGCGAAAACTCGTCCGCTTCTGCAAAAATGGAGCGAAGCCCAGCTTCCGCTTATGCGGTGCCCAGGTCGCTTCTGCGATTCCGCTTATCGGATTCCAAGCCGCTTCTACGGCTCCGCTTATGGGGCTCCACTTATGCAGATTCAAAGCCGCTTCTGCGGTTCCCAAGCCATAGAAGTAAGAATACCAGAAACTTTGCTGCTGCAACATTTTTAAATCCGAAAATGCCCCGTTAAGCCTCCGAAACACACCCGAGGCCCCCTAAACCTCAACAAAAATACCAACACCTCCTAAAACATCATACAAACTTGCTCCAATCATCAAAACGCCTCAAACAATGCCAAAACCATCAAATTACATCAAATTCAAGCCTAAGTTCTTCTAAAACTTCCAAAGTACACATTCGATAAAAAACCCAACCAAACCTCATCCGAATGACCTGAAATTTTGCACACATATCCCAAATCACCTAACGAAGCGACAGAAATTTTCGGACTTCTATTCCGAATCTCGAATCAAAATCTCGCCTATCAACCGGAAATTGCCAAAATACTAACTTCGCCAATTGAAGCCTAATTCTACACCGGACCTCCAAAATTACTTCCGGTCACACTCCTAACCCCGAAATCGCCTAATGGAGCTAACAGAACCATAGGATTTCTATTTCGAGTCCGTCTTCACACTGTTCCGAATACATACCACTTTCCAATACTTAAGCTCTCATTTAGGGACTAAGTGTCCCAAAACTCTCCGAAACTCAACACCGAACGTCCCGGTAAACCAAAATAGCATAAATGAACTTGGGGAAAACATTAAATAAAGGATCGGGGCATAAATTCTAAAAACGACCGGCTGGGTCATTACATCCTCTCATACTTAAACATTCGTTCGTCCTCGAACGAGCATAAAGAACATACCTGAAGTAGTGAAAAGATAAGGGTACTGGTTACGCATATCCCGCTCAGTCTCCCAAGTCGCCTCCTCGGCCGGCTAACCCTGTCACTAAAACCTTACTGAAGCAATGTTCTTCAATCTCAACTTTCTGATATGTCTATCCAATATAGCCACTGGTTCCTCATAAGATAACTCCTTGTCCAACTGGACTGAGCTGAAATCCAATACGTGCGATGGGTCTCCATGATATCTCCGGAGCATCGAAACATGAAATACCGGATGAACTCCTGCTAAGCTGGGAGGTAGGGAAAGCTCATAAGCAACTTCTGTAACACGCTTCAATATCTCAAAAGGGCCAATAAACCTTGGACTCAACTTCCCTTTCTTCCCAAATCTCATAACGCCCTTCATAGGTAAAACCCGAAGCAGAACCATTATCCTGGATCACCTTAACCTTCTCCAACGCATCCTGAACCAAATTTGTACCCAATATTCTAGCCTCACCCGGTTCAAACCAACCCACCAGAGATCTGCACCTCCTACCATATAGAGCCTCATACGGCGCCATCTGAATGCTGGACTGATAACTATTGTTGTAAGAAAACTCTGCCAATGGCAAGAACTGATCCCAAGATCCTCAAAACTCAATCACATACGCACGAAGCATATCCTCAAGAATATGAATACTGTGTTCGGACTGTCCATCCGTCTGGGGATGAAATGTTGTGCTCATCATCACCTGAGTACCCAACTCCTGCTGAACAGCTCTCCAGAACCATGATGCGAACTGCGTACCCCTGTCTGAAATAATAGAAACTAGAATACCATGCAGACGGACAATCTCCCGAATATAAATCTCTGAAAATCGCTTCGATGAATAAGTATTACACATAGGAATAAAATGAGCGGAATTGGTCAGCCGATCCACAATGACCCAAATGGCATCAAACTTTCTCAAGTTCCGCGGGAGTCCAGATACAAAGTCCATGGTGATATGCTCCCATTTCCACTCCGGAATCTCTATCTGTTAAAGAAACCCACCTGGCCTCTTGTGCTCATACTTCACCTGCTGACAGTTGAGGCATCTGGCTATATATCCAACTATATCCTTCTTCATTTTCCTCCACCAGTAGTACTGCTTCAAATACTGATACATGTTCGCGGCACCAGGATGGATGGAATACCGTGATATATGGGCCTCTACTTGAATCAACTCTCGAAGTTCATCAACAGTGGGCACACAAATTCGACCCTGCATCCTCAATACCCCCGTCATCTCCAATGGTCACATCTCTGGCATTGCCATGCTGAACCGTGTCCTTAAGGACAAGTAAATGAGGATCATCATATTGCCTCTCCCTGATATGGTCGAATAAAGAGGACCGAGAAACAACGCAAGCTAGGACCCAACTGGGCTCCGAAATATCCAATCTCACGAACTGACTGGCTAAGGCCTGAACATCTATCACCATAGGCCTCTCTGAAGCTGGTAAATATGCTAAACTCCCCAAACTCTCTGCCTGGCGACTCAAGGCATCGGCTACCACTTTGGCCTTGCCCGAGTGATACAAAATAGTAATATTATAATCTTTCAGCAACTCTAGCCACCTCCTCTGGTGCAAGTTTAGATCATTTTGCTTGAACAAGTGTTGTAAACTCCGATGGTCAGTATAAATCTCACAAGGTACACCGTACAAATAATGAGGCCAGATTTTCAAGGCGTGAACAATAGCAGCTAACTCAAGGTCGTGGACAGGGTAATTCTTTTCATGTATCTTCAACTGTCTGGAAGCATAGGCAATCACCCTACTGTCCTGCATTAACACCACTCTAAGGCCAATTGTATAAGACCCCGAACCAGTAGGCAATATTAAAATTGGGGCTGTAGTCAAAGTTGTCTTGAGCTTCTGAAAGCTCACCTCACACTCCTCTATCCACTGAAATGGAGCACTCTTCTGGGTCAATTTAGTTATAGGGGGCTACAATCGATGAAAATCCCTTCACAAAATGACGGTAGTAACCCGCCAAGCCAAGGAAACTGCGAATCTCTGTAGCTGAGGAGGGTCTAGGCCAACTCTACACTGCCTCTATCTTCTTCAGATCCACTCGAATGCCCTCACCCGATACCACGTGGCCTAAGAATGCCACAGAATCTAACCAGAACTCACACTTTGTGAACTTTGCATATAACTTCTTCTCTCTCAAGGTCTGAAGCACTGTCCTCAGGTGCTGCTCATGATCTTCCCGACTCCGGGAGTATACAAGAATATCATTTATGAAAACAACCATGAATGAGTCGAGATATGGCCTGAACACACTGTGCATCAAATGTATAAAAGCTGCTGGCGCATTGGTCAGCCCAAATGACATAACAAAAAACTCGTAATGACCATACCGAGTCCTGAAAGCAGTCTTCGGGATATCTAGCTCCCGAATCTTTAACTGATGGTAACCTGACCACAAATCAATCTTAGAAAATACACGTGCGCCCTGAAGCTGGTCAAATAGATCATCAATAAGAGGCAAAGGATAACGGTTCTTCACTGTAGCCTTATTCAACTAGCGATAATCAATACACATACGCATAGAACCATCCTTTTTCTTTACAAACAAGACAGGAGCACCCCACGGTGAAACACTGGGTCGAATAAAACTCTTATCAAGCAATTCCTGTAACTGATCCTTCAATTCCTTTAATTCAGGATGAGCCATACGGTACGGAGGAATAGAAATGGGCTGAGTGCTCGGCAACAAATCAATTCCAAAATCAATGTCCCTATCGGGCGGCATGCCCGGAAGATCAGCTGGAATCACATCGGGATAATCCCGTACCACTGGGACTAAATCAACAAAAGGGGTATCAATACTGGCATCTCTCACATAAGCTAAGTAAGCGGCATACCCCTTCTCAACCATACGCTGAGCTTGAAGAAAAGAGATAACTCTGCTGGGAGTGTGATCTAAAGTACCACTCCACTCAACACGCGGAATACCTGGCATAGCCAGCATCACGATTTTGGCGTGACAATCAAGAATAGCATAATGGGGCGAAAACCAGTCCATACCCAAGATAATATTGAAATCCACCTTATTGAGTAATAATAAGTCTACTCTGGTCTCAAAACCATGAATAGTAACCAAACATGATCGATAAACGCGGTCCACAACAAGAGAATCCCCTACAGGAGTAGAAACATAAATGGGGGCACTCAAAAAATCTCGAGGCACACCCAAATACAGAGCAAAGTAAGAAGACACATAAGAATAAGTAGAGCCCGGATCGAATAGAACTGATGCCTCTCTTTGACAAACCAGTATGATACTTGTAATGACGGAGTCAGAGGCAACAACCTCAGTACGAGCAGGAATACAATAATATCTAGCCCGGCCCCTCTCCCGAGGGCGACCTCTATCTCCCCGACCTCCGCCCCTAGCTAGCTGGGCAGGTGGGGTAGTAGCTAAAGCAGGAATTATGGCCTGAAAATTCTAAGGGGCATGTTGGGGCTGAGTAGTCTGTGAAGATGTACCCTTACTAAGTTTAGGACAGTCCCTAACCATATGGCATGTATCGCCACACTTGAAACAAGCTCTGGAAGGACGTGGTGGCTATGACAGGCTGGGTCCAGATCTGCTGGACAGACCTCTGGAAGTACCCCGTGCAAGAGGCACGCTAGAAACTGGAGGTGCATGATAAGGCTCCTGAGGTATAGGCGGAGTTGGAGTGCTGCTGGCTGCTTGAAGAGCTGAGTGAATGAGGTGACCCACAAAACCCGTACCATGATGACCTGCTTCTGGAGTACGGGCACCAGAGTAGTGGCCCAACTCTCGAGACCTCTTGGCCTCTCTCTCCACTTGCTACCTAGCGAGCATACCCTCGATTCTCCTAGCAATATTCACTACCTGCTGATAAGGAATGCACATCTCCAACTCTCGAGCCATGCTAGATCTCATGGGTGGAGTAAGACCCTTTATAAACCCAGTGAACTTACTCGTGTGCATGCCTAGCCATTCTGGTATAACGAATAGCATACTCTAAAACGGTCATAGCACCCTGGCGCAAATGCTCAAACTTTGCACGCCATGTATCCCTGAGAGTCTGAGGGATAAAATCTCTCATGAAAATGTCTGAGAACTGGGTCTAGGGCAGTGAAGCAGCCTCGACTGGACTGTTTATCTCATAAGTGCGCCACCAATCATAGGTAGCTTCCTGAAGCTGAAAAGCAGTGAAAGAAACCCCCCTGGACTCCACTATGCCCATAGTGCAAAGAATGCAATGACACTCCTTTAGAAATCCCAAGGCATCGTCTGATGCTAGCCCACTGAACACTGGAGGATCATACTTCTTGAACCTCTCAAGTCTCCACTGCTCGTTCTCTGAAGCAGCTGACCCACCCTCGGGCTAAACTGGTACTGCAGGCTGTACAGGATTAATCTCTAGGACCTGCTCAATATGCACTCACTGCTCAGGAGTGCGGGCGGCGGGAGTATGTGCTCCTCCCCTAGCCTGGGATGTGGCTTCAATAAGGGAAAGCAACCCTGCCTGAGCCAACGTGGTGTACATGCTCATAAACTGTGATAAAGTCTCCTGAAGGGCTGGAGTAGTAGTAACTGGAGGCGTGAACGGTGTTTGAACTCCGACTGGATTTACTGGTGGTACCTCAGCTGTAGTTTGCACAGGTGCTCTAGCTGTACCATGTGCGCGTCCACGGCCTCTACCCCAACCCCCGCTTCTGACAGCTGCGGTATGGGGCGCGGGTATCTGATCATCTCGAGTAGTACGTGTCCTCACCATCTGTGAGAGAATAGAAGGAAAAAAATTTAGGATTGGTGTCAAAAATACCGCATGAAAAGGATATCAAATGAAGTGAATATTTTTCCTAAATAGTTACATAGCCTCTTATAGATAAGCACAGACATCTCCGTACCGATCAGCGGGACTCTAATAAACCGGCCTGTGTTCCGTGACTCCTATGAACATAGAGTTATGATACCAACTTGTCACGACCCACGTTCGCCCTCCGTGAATATATCATGATGGCACTTAGTCCCCACAACTAGGTAAGCCTAACAATGCGGAATTTATACTACTTGCGGAAAACAAACTAACTTGCGGAAGCAAACAACTGAAAATTTTTATTCTCAAGAGAAAACTGTATATAAGTGCCACTTGGCATAATACAACCAATATCACGAAATCCAAAATAAACTCCCAAAATTCGGAAACTCACAGGAAACACAGGCTAATAGAAAGGAAATACACTGCTCTAACTCCAAAATGTCTACACAACCGAAAGAAAGGAAAGTCATATATATACTAAAGCTGGAATAAGATAGAGACTTCTGGTCTACGGACGTGGCAGATATACCTCAAAGTCTCTGCTAGATCTCTCCTCCACAAGGATAGTACGCCTGGGTGGAGGTACCTGGAGCTGCACATGAAAACACATGCGCAGAAGGGGCATGAGTACACCACAGCGGTACTCAGTAACTGCCAAACTTAACCTCGGTTGGGTAGTGACGAGGAAGGTCAAGGCCCTACTGAGATAAAATAAAATAAAAAGGTTGACAATAGTATGAAATAAACAAAAATAATAAGATACAGCTATTGAGTAAATCGGATTACACAAACAACAATTAATACGCAGCAAATAAGATAACACAGAGTAAACAGCTGAACACCAACACCAATAATGAGGACCTCCAAGGATACCGTCCTGTAGTCCATTTTATCAATTTGTCCGAGGAGCTCTCGGGATACCGTCCCGTAGTCCACCATATGAATATATCTGAAGGATCTCTCGAGATACCGTCCCGTAGTCCAACTATCAATGTGTAGGGGGATCTCCCGGGAATCTAACCCGTAGTCCCAAAGTAAATGTGCAGGGGGATCTCCCGGGAATCTAACCCGTAGTCCCAAAGTAAACAAACAAGGGAGAACTACCGGAATCCCACATCTGCAGTCCCAATGTAAATGAGCAACTAAAATTAGAGAATATTCAGAAATGAAGTACAACAATACAAGCCACAGATAGTTCTAACCTAGCATGCTCCACGTAATACAATTAAGGCAAATTAAGCAGGTATGCAATTTGGATCAACTAAACATGTTTTTCTAGACTAGCACAGAATATAACGGCAGGTAGAATAAAGCAAGTACGAAAGAAACTCAGTTCAATTATTTTTAAGTAAAAAATCAGGTTTTAAACAATTAGCTCAAGTACGCGCTCGTCACCTCACGTTTCAATTACCAAATATCACATCCTAAGGAAAAAGGTCCCCCACACAAGGTTAGACAAGCCATTTACCTCGAACAAGTACAAGTCAACCTGATACCACGCTTTTGCCACGAGTATCCGACTCCAAATGACTTGAATCTATTCAATTGAATTGCATATTGACAATAATAATTCAAGTAATTGATTCTACAATTAAATTTTAAGCTAATACGCAAAATTATATAAAATGACCAAAATGCCCCTCGAGCCCACGTCTTGGAATCTGGTAAAATTTATATTTCCAGTAACCTCGTACTCTCACGAGTCTAACCATACCAAAATTATCAGAATCCCATAACATTTCGACCCTCAAATCATCAATTCTATCCGAGAGGGTTTTCTAAACTTTCCCAACTAAATTAATTGATTTAATAGCAAAACTTGTAATAGATTCGAGTTATCCAACAAAAATTGAGTTAAGAACACTTACCTCATTGTCCTCTCCGAAAATCTCTTGAAAAATTTCCTTAACCGAGCTCCAAATCGTAAAAAATGGAAAATGGGAACGAAGTCCCATTTTCGGGACTTAACCTTCTGCCCAGGCACGTTTTCCGCTTCTGCGGTTATGAGACCGCTTCTGTGGTCTCCGTTGACCAGACCAGGGACCTCTTCTGCGATGGAAATCTCGCAGGTGCGAGATCGCTTCTGCGAAAACTCGTCCGCTTCTGCGAAAAATAGAGGGAAGTCGCGCTTCCGCTTCTGCGGTGCCCAGGTCGCTTCTGCAATTATGCTTATGCGGATTACAATCCGCTTATGTGGATTCAAAGTTGCTTCTGCGGCTCCGCTTCTGCGGTTCCCAAGCCGCAGAAGCGAGAATACAAGAAACTTTGTTGATGCAATATTTTTAATTCGAAAATGCCCCGTTAAGCCTCCGAAACACACCCGAGGCCCCCGGGACATCAACCAAAAATACCAATACCTCCTAAAACATCATACAAACTTGCTTCAATCATCAAAATGCCTCAAACAATGCCAAAACCATCAAATTACATCGAATTCAAGCCTAAGTTCTTCTAAAACTTCCGAGACACGCATTCGATCAAAAACCCAACCAAACCTCGTCCGAATGACCTGACATTTTGCACACATATCCCAAATCACCTAACGAAGCTACAGAAATTCTCGAAATTCCATTCCGACTCTTGGATCAAAATTTCTCCTATCAATCAGAAATCGCCAAAATATTAGCTTCGCCAATTCAAGCCTAATTCTACACCGAACCTTCGAAATTACTTCCGGTCACACTCCTAACCCCGAAATCACCTAACGGAGCTAACGAAACCATCGGATTTCTATTCTGAGGCCGTCTTTATACTGTTCCAACTACGAACCACTTTTCAATATTTAAGCTTTCATTTAGGGACTAAGTGTCCCAAAACTCTCCAAAACTAAACACCGAACGTCCCAGCAAACCAAAATAGCAGAAATGAACTTGAAAAAAATATTAAATAGGGGATCAAGGTATAAATTCTAAAAATGGCCGGCCGGGTCGTTACAATTGGTCAATTGTCGTATTTGTTTCTTCATTTTGAGATGGCACAGTCGGATTTGGAACATGTTTATTTTGTATAAGATGCATTTGGGTAATAGCTAATTGTGGTAAAGCCAGCTTATTGGGTATGGTTTTGGTACTAACATTTGTAACTAGATACTAAAATCTTGGACCAGCGCATGTTCTTATCCCTGGTTGGAGCCTCCATAATGAATTAAGATAGATCCCAATGAGCCGTTTTGACAAAACTATCTTCTGAGTGAACTTTTTTGGCTGGATTGCTTAAATTTGTATTGCTGAATGTTTCAAGTCACTATATTTAAAATTAACAAAATTCAAAATTTTAAAGTTATGGCGTCTACGTGTCAGCACAAAATATAATTTAGTTTTGCATTTTCTGAATGTATAGATCTAAATTTTTTAGTTACCGATCTGATTTATTTGAACACATTACATCGTATATTTTAACTAAATTATAATTATCGTCTTCTCTAGACAGTAATAAAATTTCATTTTAATTATATTAAACTACTCATAGAATTATCAAATAACTTTTGAATGATACTTAAATATCATTATTATATAGGTTGTGCTACATATAATATGAAAATATAACATGATTCAAAAAGAATAAGAATAATTTATAACTAAATGAATTTAAAAAAAATCTTTATTTATTAATTTTCTAAATTCATTTGTCATTTATTCATCATCATCATTTCAATCTTCAATCCCTTCTTACATGTAACTCGTGATGAAAATCATAAAGTGGTTCATTTGTAAATACAAGTTTATTTTGAAATAGTCTTATATGAGATAATAATTCATCTCAATTTATAATTATGATAAAAGAAAGAGTAGTATGATAAAAAAGAACTAAAGTCATACTAATGGACCGTGTTAATTCAAAACTTAAGAAACCGCCGATTCAAGCATTATTTTTGGGTGTTTAATCACTAATTTGGTTAACAATAGTAATTTTTATATTTTTAAAAGAAATAAATTCTAGTTGGTTTACCCAACTTTACTTTGAGGGGTTTGTTAAAACATGAAATATTAGAGTTTAAAAGTTAGAAGTGTTACATTCTGAAGTTAGAAATTGTCCCACATAAGGCAAGTATGTGTAGTGTGTTTGACACCTATGTATAGGTTGTGTATTCATCAGATTATTAAGTTTTAAGAACATGACTTCTCTTTTAATTCTCTCTCACACAAATTTATTTGTAGGTGTATTTTAGTTCTAATTTGTACTGCCCATTAGAGGATACTAAGAAAGCGGTTGAGGCCTAAGAAATTTAAAAAGATCTAAGTAACAAGATCTTTGGCTCATTTTTCTCTTTTTGGTTGTTTGAAGTACAAACTTTTTAAGCCTATAATACTATATTTACCAAACTGGATATAACAATTGAATCTTTCATTTTAGTTTGTAACTTACTATTTGTATCTTATGTTTATAGGGAGAGGTTATGCCAACTTCTATATATGCTGGCTTCATATGGAGAAGCTGACATTTTTGAGGTAATGCCAAAGACAAAGTCAAAAAGGTGCAGGATAAGTTGGACATACACATGACAAGTCGAACATACACATGATAATTTGGACAAGTGCAACACATGCTAAAATCCACAAATGATTGTCTACGTATAAATGAGCTCGAAATATATTAAGTACAGATTTCTAAATTGGCTGCTTGAAGTACAATTTTTTTGGCCGATGGTACTACATTTAACAAATTGTTGTATAACACATGAATATTTGATTGTAGATTTGCAACTTAGCCTCGGTATTTTATGTTTATCAAGAGAGGGTATGTCACTTTATACATGTGTTCGCTTCGTTTTGTGAAGCGATAATTTTGTGCCAACGTCAATGATAAAGTCAAAAAGGTGCAGGACAAATTGAACAAGCACATGACAAGACGCACATGCGCAGGACTATCTGGACTGGCTTAAGATAAGTCGAATTGGTGCAATATTTGTATTACTAAAGAGAGCAAAGAATGCAAGAAAACATCACCATTATGCAGAAAAAGAATATGTAATTATGAATTGTAAAAAAAAAATCACGCACGCAAGTCTATGAACATTCAGAACTGAACATAGATATGTACTTCTGTAAACACCTATTTCATCTTTATCAGCCAATAGAAAGAGTTTATGTTTGGCAGCAGATGTTGATAAGGAAGCAAATATTTTAGCAAGCCTCATGTACAATTGTATTTAACAATGTACAATTATATTTTATCTTTTATGTATTATGTTTTTTTTTCAAAGGGTCATATGGCACAAGTATTGGCTTCCCAACATTCTATCTTACTTTTTTGTGGACTAAAAGAAGCTCACACCCCCTTTCAGTGTGTAATGATATTTGAAACATATGATTTCAAAATTTTGTGCTTAAAGAAAAGATTAATAATTGTTGGTGCTACAAAATGAAGGACAAATCTCTCCATATAAATGAGTTCTAAATATCATAAAATTATTTTGTACCAACATCAATCATAACTTATAGAATTAAACATTTGAGTTTTGTTCATCACATCTAGCGTTTTTTCTCTTCCTAAAATGAAGTGCTGTGCGAGAATTTCAAAATTTAAAATTATATAATCGAACCAACAAAGGAATATGTTATTATATTAGATGACAACATATGATCTCGCGCGTATATGCAATATATTATTATCAAGAATATGGAAGAAAATATTATGCATAAATGTTCTGAACTTATTTTTAAAGGCAAAAATAACAAGCAAAGACACTTTTAATTGATGCAACAATGGAGAGGACTTTAGTTTTTTCATGATTAATACTATATATACATCTTTTTCTATTATATCTCTCGCTGTTCATCCATTTTGAATTAAATTCGCGCATCGCATGGGTACGTATACTAATTAGTATAATGAATAAAGAAGGAAGACCTTATATCTCTCTCTTTATCTTTCTTTTCAAAACGACAAAGACTTCATTGAATAATTGAGGCAAATAGAAAGGGGCAGGGTGGGGGATTGAAAAATAAAGAGCCTAAAATGATCAATTTATGCTTTCGTGGAATGAAGTCCTCTCTGCTAAAACTTTAATACGAGACTTTTTATAGTGTTTTTGCCTATAGATTTTAGACTTACTTGGTCTCCTCTTCTAGTTTTTGCTTAAGTTTTAAGTGAATAATACCATCTAATTAAATAATAAAGTAATATAATCAAACTTTGAAGGTGAAAAAGGTATGTTTTCACTTCATCAAGTGGAGCGGTGTTACATGGACCCAAACAAGAATCTTGAAATTCTCAAAGGGGTACAGTTTTCACTTTCTTCAAAGAAAATTGAACTTTCTCTCTTGTGGAAATATTTGTTGAATGGATGGCTTAGAAAATTAAACATTCAAATATGGTGGTCAACTTTTCCCTCTCATAACTTAATCTAGAGTGCCATCACAATCACCCTTCACTTTCATCAAAGAAAATATGACTTTCTCTCTTGTGAAAATATTTGTTGATATAATAGATTTAAAAATTAAACATTCAAATGGGCAAAGAAAATTGACTTTCTCTCTCTTGAAAAAAAAGGCACCATGGTCAAAGAAGACTTTGTAGAAAGACTTGTTCTATGAAGACTTTTCCATGAACAAGCAATATTACTATATTATCTTGGTTTTAATTTATGTGATAACTTTTTTCATTATAAGATGTATGACAATAGTCCATTATGTATCATAAATTTTTCTTTTTTACTCGATTAAACCCTTTTGGGTCGGAGGAATTTATTTTCGTCGTTGATGTGACAGTCGTTTGACACACATTTGATGCTTCAAATTTTTCCAACACTATCATCTTCTTGTTGGAAACTTCATAGGCATAGTTTTTGGACACCGATTGGGTACCTTTTATATGATACATTTTATCCAAAATTCGAGGCATTTGTTTTTGGCTAATCTGATGGTTTGAAAATATTTTATGTTTTAATATCTTTAAAGTTGAGAGATAATTATTTTTCATGGAATTAACTAAAAGATTACCTCCAAGTAAGGGTAATTTCATTTATTAAAAAGGGTAAGTTTTTTCCAATTAAAGAATTTATAAAATGCTCGCTACAAAGTAAAATGATCTAAACAAAATGATCAATTAGGACGGTGTTATGGCCCCGAAAAAGGACACTTATTATACTCTGCAAAAGAATTGACTTAGCAAGAAATTGAGGTCTGCCAATTATATTCTTTTGTATGGTTTTTAAAAGGACAAAAATACTTTAAAATCAGCAAGTCTTCCAATTTTACTGTCAATATTTTTCTACATAATTTTTTCTTCAACTTTAGTTCTAAATGCTATATATATATATACACCACACACACGCCTTGCCTCGTAACAATCTACAAGCAAACACCTATTTAATACATACGTTTCACTTCCTAGTCTAAAGCTTTGCACATCATGAAGGTGTTACCGATAACATTATGTTTTTTCTTGTTATTCATTTTGAAAAACACCAATTTTAGTGTTTGTATTGGAATTTGCAGAGAAAATGAGCAACAAGCGTTAGAGAGTCTAAAGAAAGAAGTATATGATCCCACAAATTTTCTCTCCTCTTGGATTGTTGGAAACGACTGTTGTGAATGGGAAGGAGTTGTGTGCCATAATCTGACTCGTCATATGATTGAGCTACACTTAGGCAATGATTTTACGAACCAAGCTATGATCTAAGGTTCAATAACTTTGATCGGCTACCAAGTCTTTTCAATCTTGAGAACTTGAATATTTCTAGTGTACTGGATCTCAGTAATGCAACTAACTACCTACAGGTCATTAACATGCTTCCTTCTCTTGTTGATCTTCGTTTATATAATTGCAGTCTTCATAATATACCACCTCTACTTCATCATAATTTTTCTTCACTTGAAATACTCGACCTTTTTAGGAACAAATTTAGTTCTTATATTCCCAAATGGGTTTGCAGTCTCCCTAGTCTTTTTTCTCTTGATTTGCGTGGTAGTAATTTTATTGGCCCATTTCTTGGAGGTTCTGTTAACTTTACTTCACTCACGACTTTCAAGGCAGGTTACAACCATTTCAATTGTGCTTTACCCAGATGGTTGTTTGATCTTAATAATCTTGAATATCTTGAGCTTGGTTCTAGTGGTATTGAAGGTGGAATGCCGAGTGATGCTGGAAACGCAACAACACTTAAAAATCTTGATCTTTCATTCAACAACCTCAACTCAACTATCCCGAATTTGTTCTATCGATGCAAATATTTGGAATCACTTACACTTAGCAGAAATAATATTGAGGGAGTAATTCAAAATGAGATTTCAAATTTGAACTCAATAACTAGCATTGAACTTTCTAAAAATACGCTTTCTGGAAAATTACCAAATGTAATTGTAAAGTTATCTAAATTAGGTTCACTTGATCTCTCAAAAAATCTATTCGAGGGAGAAGTAATTGAATTGTTCAAAAGTAGGAGTATTTCCTCCAGCAGAATTGAGAAATAGTTCTTCTTTGATGCGATTGAATCTTGAAAAAAATAAACTAACTGGAAATCCTCAGAAAGTCTTAGCAAACTCCCAATGCTAAAAAGTATTTACATCTCTAACAATAGGTTGGAAGGTGTTATAATCGAAAGTCATTTCTCCAACTGGACACAATTAAGGCATTTCTTTGCATCTAACAATTATCTCACTTTAAAAGTGAGTCAAAACCGGATTCCGCCTTTTCAAGCCATCCATATTGAAATAGGCGGTTGGAATATAGGTCCTCTATTTCCCAGGTGGCTCCAAACTCAAAAATATATAAAGCATGTGGAAATATCAAATGGTGGAATACAAGGTGATGTTCCAACTTGGTTTTGGAACTTATCTTCTCAAATGGAGTTTCTCAATCTTTCTCACAACCAATTTGTTGGTGAGGTTCCAATCATTTCAATACATTGTTCTTTAATATTATTGGGTTCTAACAATTTCAGTGGTCCACTGCCGCGGATTTCACCGCATGTAACTGAGCTAGACCTCTCGAATAATTCCTTTTCAGGAGGTTTATCTCATTTCTTGTGCTAAACAAATAAGAACGGATCCTACGGATTGGTGTTCTTAAAACTCGAGCGAAATGATTTGTCAGGAGAAATTCCTGATTGTTGGATAAATTGGCCAGAGTTGATATTTTTAAACTTGGGGGACAATAACTTGATTGGAGGCATACCAAAATCCATGGAGGTTTTAAGTAATTTGATTTCTTTGGACTTCCGAAGAAATAGACTTACTAGTCCATTAGTTTCACCATTGGCAAATTGTACAATGTTGGTGAAAATTGATTTAGCTGAGAATGAATTCGTTGGACAACTACCACCATGGTTAGGAATGTTGCTTTCAAATTTGATAATACTTAGCCTTAGATCTAACAAATTCTATGGTGAATTGCCTCCAGAAATTTGTTACCTCAAAGATCTTCAAATCTTAGACCTTGCAAACAATAGTTTCTTTGGAACCATACCAAGGTGTATTAGCAATTTAACAGCAATGGTCGTCGGAAGTAAGTTGAGGGACGCTCATATTGAGTATTCTTATTTTGGTTCTATAGTAATTATGAGAGAAAGCGCAATGGTGACAACTAAAGGCAACATTTACCAGTATGATAAAACATTGGCATTAGTTACAAGCATGGATATGTCTAGCAATAATCTCTCTGGAAATATTCCCGTAAGTTTTACCGGTGTTGTAGCATTGAGAATCTGTAATTTCTCAAAAAACCATCTGACAGGTAGGATCCCAAATGGCATTAGCGACATGAAAGTGCTAGAATCCCTTGATCTTTCAGAATATTCAACTTTCTGGTCAAATCCCGCAAAGCTTATCAAGTTTGTCAACTTTGAGCTTCTTGAATCTATCTTATAACAAATTATCAGGGAAGATAACTGTGGGCACTCAACTTCAAAGCTTTAATTCCTCGCGTTTCCAGGGAAATGAGCTTTGCGGGCTTCCACTCTTGGTGAACTGCAGTTCAGGTGGTCAAATTCCTTATGTTGATACCGAAAAAGGATGAGGGGGATGAAGATGAACTGGATTGGTTCTACATTGCAATGTCACTAGGATTTGGTCTTAGCTTTTGGGGAGTATGTTCTTGTTTGCTTTTCAAGAGATCATGGAGACATGCCTATTATCGTTTTTTAGATAGTTGTTGGGAATCCTTGTGTGTAAAGATACAAATATGGGGATGGATATGATTGAGGAGATTGTTATTCTCAAAAATCTTATTCTATGCTTACTTTTTCTTCAATAAATAATAAAAGACTGCTTGCAGTTGATATTTTATTTAGGCATTTTATTTTAGTCTCTATCCATTTTTTTCCGTTGGAATTTAACTTCTGTATGTAGCTTTAACATAAAGATACGGTTTTGACGATGAGAAAAAACATAATTCATCATTATGTCAAACGTCGTTGTCTGATTTAACTAGACCAGCGAACTTCTGACTTGGTAAGATATTTTGGAAGAAAACTTGAAAGCATTGCAATCAAATGAAACTTTTTAAGAGCAATGTATGAACTGTGCATAACATCACACTCAGCTATAGGAGCTATAATAGATTGCATATTGTTGCCAAAATCCCGACAAAGAAAGACAAAGATTGCTAAATTCATGAGATCAGAGCAATCTATTTAGTGCTTATGCTTTTAGTTGTTAAATTATTAAGACAAATTTTCTGATATGATGTCCATCTCATTCAAATGATTTGGTAGCCAATTTTGTTGACTTGGTTTGGTTTGGTAGCCAACCTTGTTGAATTGGTATGATTGGGTAGTCAATTTTGTTGACTTGGTTTGATTTAGTAGCCAACCTTTGAATTGGTATGATTTGGTAGCCAATTTTGTTGACTTGGTTTGGTTTGGTAGCCAACCTTGTTGAAATCGTGAAAAGGGTGTGCAAATTGTCAAATATTGTAGGCTTTAGAGAGTGAGGTTTTGGCTATAAAAGGAGAACTTTAACTCTAATTTCTACACACCAACAAAGAGAGAAAAGAGAGAGAGCAAGGTATTCCATAAACTATAAGGAAATAGTTTGTGAAGAAAAATAGAGTGTGAGAGGTATTGTAGTGAGGTGAAAACGCAAAAAAGTATTTATTTCTTTTGAGGGTGTACTGGTCTTAGGAGTATTTTTACTCGTTACTACACAGTATAAAATTCCTCGCTATAGTGATATCGGTTGCTCTTCTTGGTCGTGGTTTTTTTTCCCTTATTCAGAAGGGTTTTCATGTAAAATCTTGGTGTCATTATTGCTGCATTTTTTATTCTTGTTGATTTAACCATAACTTAGTGTTTCCGCATTTATCACTAATACCGTGAATACTATTTTTACGGAGTTTATTCCTAACAAGTGGTATCAGAGCTAATGTTCTGTCTAAGTATGCTCTGTGGTTGCAGCATAGTCTGATCTTCCACAACAGAAAAGAATTACTTTGGTCTCATAACAAATAGTATTTGTATTTATGATAAATGATGGAAGCCAACACTAGTAGAATGATTACTTTGAATGGCACAAATTATGCCATTTGGAAGGGCAAAATGGAAGATTTGCTCTATGTCGAGAATTTTCATCTACCTGTCTTCACCACTATAAAACCTGATAATAAATCAGATGAAGAGTGGAGTTTGTTACACAGACAGGTTTACGGCTTTATTAGATAATGGGTTGACGATAATGTTTTGAACCATATTTCTGGGAAGACACATGCTCGGACCCTATGGGAGCACCTTGCAAGTTTGTATGCTCGAAAAACTGGAAACAACAAGATGTTTCTGATAAAGCAGATGTTGGGTTTAAAATACCACGATAGTTCCGCAATGACAGATCATCTGGATAATTTTCAGGGGATCATGAACCAGTTATCTGCTATGGGCATTAAATTTGATGAAGAAATTCAAGGCCTATTTCTACTTGGTTCCCTATCAAATTCTTGGGAAATCCTTAAAACTTCATTATCAAATTCTGCTTCGGATGGTGTGATCTCTATGGATCTTGCCAATAGCAGCCTTTTAAATGAAGAGATGAGAAGAAAATCTCAAGGTTCCTCCTCATCAGATGTCTTGGTGACTGACTCTAGGGGGAGAAACAAGAATCGAGGTTCTCAAAATAGAGAACATAATAGAAGAAAATCCAGAAGCAGACTTAAAGATATTGAGTGCTATCATTGCGGGGAAAAAGGGCACACAAAGAAGTTCTGCCGAATTTTGAAAAAGGAGAATAGAGACAAGGAAGAATAAAAAGAAGATGGCAATCGTGTGGCCACCTTCACTACAAAAGATCTTATTACTGTCCTTGATACGGATCTGATAAATATTGCTTGTGATGAGTCAAGTTAGGTTGTGGACAGTGGTGCCGCATCTCATGTGACATCAAGGAAGGAATTTTTCTCATCCTATACTCAGGGTGACTATGGAACTTTGAGTATGGGTAATAAGACTGTATCTAGGGTGGCTGGTGTTGGAACGATTTGTTTGGAAACTAGTATTGGAACTAAACTAGTTTTAAACAATGTAAAGCATGCACCTAATGTTCGTTTGCACTTGATCTCTGTTGGTGTTTTGGATGATGAGAGATATGTCAATATCAATGGTTCTCGAAAGTGGAAGCTCACTAAGGGTTCCATGATTGTGGCTCGTGGGGAAAAGCATCGTGTTCTATACTGGACTATGACCTCTACCCGTGTTGATATGGTGAATGTCATTGAGAGCAATAACTCTTCAACGTTATGGCATAAGAGGCTTAGCCATATTATCAAGAAATGACTAAAAGTTTTGGCCAAGAAGAAAAAAAAGAGTCTCTTTCCAATCTCATCCTCCTTCAAGAAAGAAAGAGTTGCTTGAGTTGGTGCATTCAGACTTGTATGGTCCAATGAAGACAAGGACTTTGGGTGGTGCACTTTATTTTGCTACATTTATTGATGATTGTTCAAGGAAACTTTGGGTCTACATCTTGAATACTAAAGACCAAGTGTTGGGTGTCTTTAAGCAGTTTCAGGCATCAGTTGAAAGAGAAACTAGAAAGAAGCTGAAGTGTATTCGTACTGATAACGGTGGTAAATATTGTGGACCGTTTGACGAGTACTGCAAGCAACCGGGTATCAGACACAAGAAGACTCCTCCTAAGACTCCTCAGCTTAACGGTTTAGCAGAAAGGATGAACAGGACCTTGATGGAAAGAGTCAGATGTTTGCTTTTTGAAGCAAATTTGCCGAATTCCTTTTGGGGTGAGGCTTTGTTGACCGTCGCACATGTTATTAATCTATCCCCTGTAGTTGCTTTGCAAAGTGATGTTCCAAACAGAGTTTGGTATGGCAAGGATGTTTTCTATGACCACTTGAAAGTGTTTGGTTGCAAAGCTTTTGTACATGTGCCTAAAGATGAGATGTCAAAATTAACTGCGAAGACAAGGTACTGCATCTTCATTGGTTATGGCCTTGATGAGTTTGGTTAAAGGCTATATGATCCAATTGAGAAGAAGGTCGTGAGAAGCCGTGATGTTATCTTCGTGGAGGATCAAACTATTGAATATATTAATAAAGCGGAGAAGCTAAAATCTTCAAGTTCTAAAGGTTTAGTTAATCTTGATCAAGTTCCTCATACAAATGCGGATGACGTTATTGGGATCAATGATGATGGTGATGCCCAGAACCATATTCCAGATCAGCATATTGATGGTGATGGTGATAACAATGCTAACGTTGATAAGGTAGATGCTCCTACTCACGAAGTTGTGGACGAGTTAGATATTCCACTCAGGAGGTCTTCTAGACCTCGTACTCCTTCCTCCCGTTATTCACCCAATGAGTATGTATTACTCACTGATGGGGCAGAACCTGAATGTTATGCGGAGGCAATAGAGGATGAGCACAAGGATCAATGGATTGAAGCCATGCAAGATGAGATGAAATCTCTACAAGAGAACCATACTTATGAGTTGGTGAAATTGCCTAAGGGCATGAGAGCTTTGAAAAATAAGTGGGTGTTCAAAGTTAAAGCTGAAGAACATAGTTTGAAGCCCAGATACAAAGATAGATTGGTTGTCAAGGGATTTGGTCAAAGGAAATGTATTGACTTTGACGAAATATTTTCTCCTATAGTGAAAATGTCCTCCATTCGGACAGTTCTTGGTTTGACTGCTAGTCTTCATTTGGAGATTGAGCAGATGGATGTGAAGATTGTTTTTCTTCACGGTGACTTAGAAGATGAGATCTATATGGAACAACCCGAGGGCTTCAAAGTAAGAGGTAAGGAAAGTCTTGTATGCAAACTTTAGAAGAGTCTATACGAATTGAAGCAAGCTCCCAGACAGTAGTACAAGAAGTTTGAGACAGTTATGGGGGAGCAAGGCGACAATAAGACTTATTCAGATCACTGTGTGTTTGTACAAAGATTTTCTGATGATGACTTTATCATCCTCTTGCTATATGTGGATGTTATGTTGATTGTGGGCAGGAATGCTTCCAAGATTGACGAGTTGAAGAAACAGTTGAATAAGTCTTTTGCAATGAAAGACTTGGGTCATGCTAAGCAGATTTTGGGCATGAGAATTACTCGTTCGAGAAACGAAAGGAAGCTTTACTTGTCACAGGAGAAGTACATAGAACGTGTACTGGAGTGCTTCAATATAAAAAGTGCTAAGTTGGTTCGCACACCCGTTCTTGATTATCTGAAGTTGAGCAAGAAGATGCGTCCTACAACAATAGAGGAAAAAGAGAGAATGACCAAGGTGGTACCAAGAGATAAGTTCAAGCTATGGAAAGAACTTGCCGGCATGCACTCAAACTAGAAGACAATGCTACCTCCTCCTCTAGATGAATGAGACTGGAAGGGGAGATTGATATGATGTCCATCTCATTCAAATGATTTGGTAGCCAATTTTGTTGACTTGGTTTGGTTTGGTAGCCAACCTTATTGAATTGGTATGATTTGGTAGCCAATTTTATTGACTTAGTTTGGTTTGGTAGCCAACCTTTGAATTGGTATGATTTGGTAGCCAATTTTGTTGACTTGGTTTGGTTTGGTAGCCAACCTTGTTGAAATTGTGAAAAGGGTGTGCAAATTGTCAAATATTGTAGGCTTTAGAGAGTGAGGTTTTGGCTATAAAAGGAGAGCTTTAACTCTAATTTCTACACACCAACAAAGAGAGAAAAGAGAGAGAGCAAGGTATTCCATAAACTATAAGAAAATAGTTTGTGAAGAAAAATAGAGTGTGAGAGATATTGTAGTGAGGTGAAAACGCAAAAGAGTGTTTATTTCTTTTGAGGGTGTAGTGGTCTTAGGAGTATTTTTACTCGTTACTACACAGTGTAAAATTTCTCGCTATAGTAATATCAGTTGTTTTTTCTTGGCCGTAATTTTTTTTTCCCTTATTGAGAAGGGTTTCCACGTAAAATCTTGGTGTCATTATTGCTGCATTTTTTATTCTTGCTAATTTAACCATAACTTAGTGTTTCCGCATTTATCACTAACACCGTGAATACTATTTTTACGGGGTTTATTCCCAACATTTCCAATGACAATAAACATCTGGATGACATATATGTGTATATACCAGATCTTTTAGAATTATTTATGGGCTACGAATACTAAAAATAGTTTAATAAACATAAGCATTTCCTTAGAAGATGTGTGCTTAACGCTTTACCAGGGAGTACTATTCTTAGAAAGAGAATGAATCAAGTAAATGGTGTATGTAAAAGATGTGGCTTAGAAAATGAAATTGTAGAACATATGCTTTTTAATTGTCCCGAATTTAAAACAATATGGAATGATAAGATTAAGAAGGCAAACAAATGTTCTGATCTGCTATGGTGTTAAATTTATTTGTAATCATCATGTGGCATATTTGGAATGCTAGAAAGCTTTGGTATTTTGGAATGAAAAAAGTGAACCTCCTGATATCGTTGCAAAATCTTTGTTTGAATATAATGAATTCATTGAAATAAGGGTTGCTAACTCACCAAATGATACATTACAAGAAAGTTATGAGTCTTCACTGATTATGTTCGAAGATGGAATTTGTTTATTTTTAGATGCAGGGCTACATGTTGAAAGAAAGAAGGCAAACATTGGTTTGGTTGCTATGGACAACAAGGGTACTTTGCTTCATGCCCATGGATCCCCGATTCAGAGGCGTTTGCAATTAGGAAAACTATTGAAATAGCAATTCAAAATGGATGGAGGAAAATACATATTTTCTCTGATGCAAAAGGTATAGTAGATATTTTGAAGAAAAGTGTGAAGGCTTCTTGGGATGTTGAAGTGACTATCAAACCTTGAGCATGTTTCTTTTGTATATATTCCTAGCACGTTTCATTCTGTTGCTCATAGCTTAGCGTATTTTTCAGTTTCTTTAGTACATGGTATTTCTCGGAAAAGTATATTGTAAATGAGGTTGTACGCTCCTTTGGACATATCTCATCCTTTATAAATTAATAGATGAATGTTTTCGATGAGAAAAAAAAATAGAGCTGTCTCTTTCATGTCAGCTACTTCCTCAAATTTTAACTAGCCCTGTACTATTACATGTGATTCTTGTATGAATTTAATTTGCATATACTGATATCATAAGATTTTCACACTACAATAACAACAACCCAGTATAATATCACCTAGTGGGGTCTAGGGAGGGTAGTGTGTACGCAGACCTTACCCCTACCCTGGGGTAGAGAGGCTTTTTCCAAATAGACCCCCGACATCCTTCCCTCCAAGAACTTCCCACCCTGCTCTTGGGGAAACTCGAACTCACAACCTCTTGGTTGGAAGTGGGGGTTGCTTACCATCAGAGCAACCTCTCTTGTCACACTATTAAGTGTAATGTAACTTGTTAAGTAGTTGGTTGTCCGTTTTATTTTTTGTCATTAATGTCATTAAAACTCACAGCCGCTACAGCCTCTACCACAGCCTCTGCCCTTCGGGTGAGCACTCTGTGCGCACTGGGTAAAACCCCCACTGTGTAATAGACTGCAAACCACACAGGGGATGTACACCGCATTAGGCAAGTCCCATGCGACAGGCTCAGATAGGGCCTTGAGGGGGGATCGAACCCGCATCGCCCATGTGGACAACTCCCTCCAAATCCAACTCCTTCAGTTGTTATAACTCATTTTATCAACAAATTAAATTGGGAAATGCGGTTCTTCAAATTGATCAGCAAATAGCATTATATCCATTGACAAATAAAACTGTGGATAATATAGTCAAAGGGTCTGATTTTTACACTAAGTTTTGAGAGGCTATGGTAAAATTAGGTAAATTTGACGTACTCACTATAACACTAGGCTACGGTTGGACACAAGGAAAAATAAAAAAGGAGTGGCTGTTTGGGCACTAATTATAACAAAGTTGGTCAACTGTTATAGCCTCTTTGGATTTAGACAGCAGACTAAAGGTTACATAGTAATAGGAAAATGAACAACCAATATCATAATGAGATCCTAGGATGAGAGACCAGCCTCGATCTTCTGAACAGTAGCAACATCAGTCTTGAATGACTTCGCGAGAATCTAATCATCGACAGTAGCAGCAAACAAAGTTGTAGGAAGTGAAACAGTTCCAGCATTTGCGCTACCAATTGCAGAAATAGCTATAGCTGATTTATTCCAATCACAATTGCATTAGTCCTTTTGGAAACAGAAACAAGTCTCCGAATTGTTAGTACTGTCCCTCAAACCAAGTCTCCGAAAAAGAAAATGATTGAAAAAGAGTAGAAAACAAAAATATTACACTTGTCCTTTTCTCTTTCTACGATAGCCAACTATACAAGGCAAAACAAATGTTGTAATAGTAATGAATGATCGGATATAGTCTACATAAGAGAAAATATTTTACTTTGTTATTCGGATTCTTTGAAAATGTCGTTGTGTGCATGTCGGATCCTCCAAATGTAATGAATTAGTTTTTGGAGGATCTAATATGGATAAAATAATATTTTGGAGTGTTAGGCGACGTAAATTCTACCTATAACACACAGTTAGTATACTTTACTTCTTTATACAGATATTCAAGAGAGGTGAGGCTTTTGAGAACTTGGCATGAGAACTTGGCTGCTTAATGTTTTCAGATTGGATACCAAAAGATGTCGAATAGAGCAAGGCAACTCCCAATATTCACCGGCAGGAATCTCTTCGTCACTACCATCATGGTAGATGGTGAACTTTGTGAGACAGGGTAGTCTCCGTAAACCCCACTCCTTTCGCCCATTCACCAGTTTCTTGCAATAGACAATGCAAAAGACTTCTAAACTGAAGGGAAATCCTCCTTCAGGAAAGGACTCTATTTCTGGACAATCATACAGTTCCAGTTCCTTAAGAGATGGAAGGCGTTCCTGCATATGTTCTGGCATCGACTTTAGCTTCTCACAGTTCCTAATACTGAAAGTAAGCAACGATGTCGTTTGAGCCACCGAAAATATTTCAAGAATCTCACATTTATAAATTCTGAGACCTTCAGCCCTATTGGGAATCAGAAGCCTGATAAGGCCGTGGCAACTACTTACACCAAATAGCGTGATTGTGGGACCAACTCAGGTGATAATATCTCATGTATAGAATCACATCCTTCCGGTTCCAAATTCTCCAGAAATATGTTACTTCCATGTGCCATCATATCTTAAGATCTACCCTGTCTTCCATGCCAGCATGCTTAAGCCATATCATGAAGATAAGGATGATCCGAGTAGGGGCCAATCAAGTCGGGCACCAATGACTATCACCGCCTCGCATGATCGGGAGATTGAGGCTATCATAGATTACCAGGCCAGGCGAAAACAAGGGCAAAAAGCCACC
>MU742734.1:8307-33340 GCA_026770625.1 Nicotiana glauca
CCGCATAGCTGATCTGCGACCGCATTTTGGACCGCATTTTTGACAATTTCTGGAAAAATTGATTCTTTTGATTTTTAAAGGCTTAGATCACTACCAAGGGTCCGAACTAACACATATTCGGAGTCGACACCACGAGTTACTAAGTTTTGAGACCAAAAATTATTTACAGGGCCTTACATACAGCAAGAGGGAATATCAATTGAAAATGAACTAGAAGGAAATTTAGATAGGTGGAGTAGCTTGATAGTAGACCAGATCGGCATGGTAAGGGTATGATTAATTCTTTGTATGCATTCGAGGTAATGAGTTTGTACAAGTATTTTGCGGCAATGCTCTTAGGTTTCGACGGCTTGCTTAGCTTGTGTGAGCACGTGATTTTTGCCCTACATGAATTATTCCTAGAAATTCAAACAAAATGATTTCTTTCATTATGTTACAATTTTGTGGATTTTTGGTGACATTTTAGGTTAATTGATTGCATTTTATTTGTGCATTTTAATTAGTAAAATAATACAAAAATACTTGACATTTGCATTTAGGATTTAATTTCTCATTTTAGGATTATTTAGTAGTAAAGTTACTTTAAAAATGGTTCTTGTCCCACACCCCACCCAAAAAATGGTTCTGGGCCATTTAATTAAATTCTGCCCAGCCCAAACACACCCCAGGCCAGCCCAACCCACGTCCCAACCCGGTCTAGTCCCACACCCCACCCAAAACGACGTCGTTCCTTTTCTCTTTAATCTGGGCCGTCGATGTATCTCAATCCAACGGCCACGAACTGAGGAGTTATATGTATATAACTGTTCGAACCCATGCCCCCCTCTCAGACCCCCCATTCGTCTCTAAAATCGAATCCTAAAATACCAGCCGCCTTTATACCCTCTATCAACGCCGCCGCCGGCAAAGACGCAACCTTCTCCGATGGCTCCCAAAATCACACCCCTATACCGCCTCAATGCCCTCATCAAAAATCCCTCACTATCTCCCTTCGAATCCCACCAGAGTCTTTCGAATAATCGAAAATGTCATCGTTATCTCCGCCGCCCACGGCGGTGCCACCACCAAATGACACCAAAAATACACCCTATACTTTCCTGGTTCCCCTCTTCTTGAATCCCTCATTGGTTTCCTTCAAACATCACCAGAACTGCTTGAATTTCGAATCATAAAGAAGGCAGAACCCTAGGAGTTCATTTTTTCTCGATTTTGCCTGATTTTTTGAGTCTGGCATTGGATTCGAGTCATGAAATAACGTTCTCATTTTTTCTTTGAGAAGAACAAACGATTAACATTATTCCGGGGCTCGAATCGATTTTTCAGTCTTCTTCCCGGTTTTGCATAGGTAAGTTTCTTCTCTGTCTTTGTTATTTGAATTCAACTAATTTCTTGTTGTTTAAAATAGTTACTGATTAATTCACGTTTTAGCCTGATTAGCAGTGGCTATTGTTCTAGGTCTTGTTTAGTTTTAGGGTTTCAATTACATTGGTTATCTGTTTGATTGAAATTCCATGGTTGTTATTACATTGCTGATTTGATCTTGTTCATCTTCTTAGATTAACTGGTTCATTTTATTACTTGATTTAGTTCAGTGTAGTTTCGTGTTTGAATTATTGAATCGCTCAGTGATAAAATTAGTTTAAGATTAACAGTTTAGTTAGAATTAATGTTTTATGTTGTGATTGGATTAGAATCCACTTTTAGGCTCTTCTTATTGAAATTGGTTAATTATGGTTGAATAGGTTAATTTTTGGATTAATTAACATGAGGTTGGTGATTTCAGGGGAGTTCAGGGGTAGTTTAGGCACTCAGAGTTGCACAAGAATGTTGTGGTTAAAACTAGAATCTTCTAGGACCTTCCAAGTAGGGCTTTAGTGTAAATTTCAATAATTTTAGTGGGATAACTTGAGTAACAAGTCAGAAAATAGAGGGTTAAGTAGGAAAAACTGAAGTTTAAAAGAGGGACTAAAAGGAAAACAGAAAACTGAGAGCTGCCCTCATTGATGCCTATAAAAGGGTATGCTACTACCTTGATTTACAAGTTTGGAGCCTCAAAAACTCCCCCCAAAAATATTATACAAGATTCCTAGATCTGAAATTTAAATTTCAAATCCAACTCCCTTAGATCTTAGTCTTCTCAAATTTTTAGAAAAAAAAAACAGCAGAAAATCCAAAACAATTACTGTTGCATTAGTGTTACTTAAGTCATTTTAAGATTTTATCATCTAATTCAAGTCTCTAGCTCATATAGGATCAAAGATACTTGAATCTCCTTGTTTTTTGTTCGATATATGAGGTTTGAAGACAGTTTTAGTCATCTAGGCATTGGATTTGGGTAATTCGAGTCGACTGTGGCCAGTAGTTGAGTGTATTGCTTTCCTGTGTCCATTTCTGGGCATTTTGATGCTGTTTTGGGGTTGATATATCAGTCTCGTTGGTTTAAAACATTTCTGGAGTCATTTCTGGGCTGAGATTGGCTGTGTTGGTTGCTGTTTGAAATTCCAAATTGCTGTTGCTTGCTCTGCTATTGCTAACTTCCCCTTCTTCTTGTTATCATTCTGATTTCCAGGTACCTCCTTTGATCCCGTATAAACTATGAAGGAATCAATGTAAATTTGATGTTGAAGAAGTGAAAATGATGAAATGTGATTGAAGTCGATCTCTGAGTTTTCTATTCCGTGTTTAGTTAAAAATGCATAGAACAATCATTTTTATTGATTTGTAAATAAGTGGACTGTTGATTTTGAGTTTGGAGTAACGTCTTTAATGTAGTGTAGTTTGATCTCCTATGCTAATTGTTTACTAAAACTGAAACTGGGTAAACATTTTAGCGATAGCTGCAGTAGTTTAGTCCTGAAGTCACGATCATTTGTGTTTGGTATTGATAGTTTTTGAGTTAGTTTGGGATGGCTGTTCTTATCGCCAGGTGTTAATTCAAAATCAGGAATCAAAAACAGTTAAGGTGCAATTGTGTCAAAACGCTCCAATCACTTCGAAACTGTTTCTTAAGCCTTGTTAATTGGTAACTGTTTAGAGGTTTAGTTATGTCGATTTAACAACTCTTTTAGAATCGAATTAGGACTGATATGTGGTTTGTTGGTAGTTTAAATTGATAGTCATCACTATTTTGTCTTAAATACTTTAGCTAATCTATTAATGGTAATCCATGTTCAATTGATATCACACTTTGCTTGAAATAGTTCATCAGTTTTCCCTAAGTTCATTTCATTGTTAATATTGATTGAATTTTGACTCACGCTGGTTGGGACTGAAAGATTGGGCCAACGCCGGCCGGCTGAAAATGGCCAGGCCCATTCCCTTTTAACTTAATTAGTTTGAGGCTTCAGGTAATATAATTGGAGGCTTGGGCCCAATGGCAACGCCAGTAGCCCAAACTAGGCAACTTCAAAAATCAAAACAGCCTTACTCACCTGTTGCCTGGGCTAATTTCAAGGCCCAAAAAGAATACTGAAGATCTGAACCATGTGAAAGCCTTGAATTTATAAGATAGTAGTTCTTAAGTAATATTAATTCACTAGGCCCCTTTAGAGACAAATCAAGTAGAAAATTGTAGTTTGCTCTAGGTTGGTCTTTAAATAATACGATGAGATGAGCCTCGCCAAACAAAATGTATAAATTGGGGGGCCCTCATTAAATACTTGTATTAAAATGCTTAGAATTTGGGGCATGCCATTTAGTGAATTTCACGGCCTCCCGCAAAGATAATAACACGCTAGCCACTTTAGGCGCGTTTTTAATAATTTTACCTTCTTAAGTACGGGTGTGCATTTCACGCAACCCAAATCCAAATCCCAAAACATTGAATAAGAATGTGTCGAGGATCCGGGTGCATTTCATGTGACGTGATCTAAAAACACGTTCTTAAACGACGTTCACTTTCTTAAAATTAACTAAAGCGATAAATAATTCCAAAATTGCACTATAGGTTTTAACATGTATAAAAAAATCATATTTTAGCCAAATATAGCAGTTGGGCGACCGTGCTAGAACCATGGAACTCGGGAGTGCCTAACCCCTTCTCTCGGGTTAACAGAATTCCTTACTCGAATTTCCGGTTCGCGACTGTAATATAGAGTCAAACCCTTTCCTTGATTCGGGATTCAAACCGGTGACTTGGGACACCATAAATCTCCCAAGTGGCGACTCTGAATCTCTTAATAAACGAATCCCGTTTAGATTGTCTTTAATTGGAAAAAACTCCCTTTATTATACCCTCCACGGGGTGTAGTAGTGAAAAAGAAGGTGTGACAGCTCTGGCGACTCTGCTGGGGAAACAAACCCAGAACTTCGATTAAGGGTTTAAGAATTCGAGCTTAGAATAATTGTTATGTTTGGCTGTATCTGATTTTCCTACATGTTTCCTGCTAACTGTGCTAAATGCTTTACCGCTTTGATATTAGCTGAACTGTATATAAACTGTGCCGAAACCCTTCTCTTCTCACCTCCGGGGATGTGCTTACTGGTTGAGACTCCCTATTCTGTTAGTGTCATACCCTGAAATAGGAAAGAGGCTCGGACAAGTTACTAAGCCGGACGATCTTGCGGGTCCCCAGTACGTAGCCCCCTCTTTGACTCGAGTTGTCCGCTCGGGTACACAGTCTAGGACATATATCTAGGTTTTGAACCTAGAATAACTTGACCCCATGTCGGATCCCTAGTATGATGCTTGTTTGCATCATGTGCATTTGACTTAGGGGACTCAACACAGGGGTTGGGTCCGTCTAGGACAGGTGACCTGAAATGAAATGACCATCCTGATGCATCTTACGTGCTACTTGCGCATTTATTTGCTCGGCTTTGCATGTTGAATGGCTTGTATATAATGAGTGGAAATTGTAAAAATAGCAGTGTGAGGGTAACCATTTGTTTGAAAAGCCCAATTCCCAAATAGTACCGAAATGCTGCCGGATTTTTGAAAAATGAAAGGAAAAGAAAAAGAGAAAAGTATTTGAAAAATAGAAAGAAAAATTGTTGTTCAAAATAGTTTTTGGCAACTCTGCCCGAACTACGCTGGTTTGATTCTCACCGGGTGTGAGATACGTTGGCAACCCTCATCGGGTCCAACCAACCCTTTCAAAAATAGCCAAATAACTCCAAAATTTTAATATTTTGTCAAAATAAGTCGAGTGACGCCATTCTTGTTTAAAAATAAGCCGAATGTCCCCAAAAGGGCGCCGAAAACTATTTTTGCAAGAACAACCACCATGAGTCATTTTTAAATGGTTTGCGGCACAGCCTTCAAATCTCCCTTTCGGAAGTGCTGAAAAGCCGTATTTGCAAAACCAAGTCTTTGTTTTCTTAAATAATTTTTTTTGAAAATAGCCATTTTTCTATTTAAATCAAAATAAGTCATTACATAGCCAATTTTCTTTAAATAGTCACAGTTGACATTGACACCTTCTCAGTCTTGCGCAGGCCTGCGGCGATGCCGAGTGATGCCCCGCGGGCCCCAGGAATGTGAAGCTTTGATGTGCTCTTGATCTAGTTTTAATCATCGAGTCTGTTTTGTGGTATCCTTTTAAAGAAAACAAATAACCTAGTAATCAGAGTTTTATTAATGGAAATTTGAAAAAAAGAGAGGGAAAAGTAAGAAACAAACAATGGACAATAAGAGGGAAGAACGAGAGGTTGAAGCAAAGAACATGCATGACAAATAAAGGAAAAGAAAGTCGGGATGATGCATGCAGCCAAGCAAAGGCATAATAGAAACCGTTAACTGCTTAGGTGCATTCATTCCCCAAAAGGGCGGCTATCTATTTGTTAATGCTCTAACCACTAACAAAGTTGTTGTTGATGATGAGTCCAGGCAGGTGGTTTAGTTGGTTGGCACCCTGGAAACCCATTCCTACAACACCCGGTCAAAAAACAAACTGAACATGACAGGCCAAGAATCAGATACCAGTATCGTGGACCCATCAAAAGAGGTAGAAGTGGTGGATGTCAAAGCAATGAGGGAAGAGATGTATAGGTTGAGGCAGCACATGGCTGAAATGCACCAGGCTTGGTCTAAGGGTCAGCCGGCGCCAGTTTACCCCGCCAATCTAGCTTACATCCCACCTTTGGCTCAATCTCAGGAGCCTCCTACCGTGAATTCATCTCCAGCTTTCCCGTTCTACCAATAGAGTTATGGCACTACCTCCTATCCTCCCTACGCTTCACCACCCAAACAAAACCTTCCTCCACCAATCACCCATGTCTTTGTGGAACCTCCACCTGCCACATTGCAATAATCTTCTAGTGAGCCATTGTTTCAAACTCACGACAGCCAGTACTACCCTCCTGAGCCTACCTTTAAAGCTCCTGAGCCTACCTTTAAAGCTCCTGAGCCATATTCCTACACCCCTCACTTTGAGCTCCCGGTGGAAACTGACGAGCCACTTAAGAATTTGGACCAGGAAGAGATATTTCAAAAAGTAAAAAGCCTGGAGAAATCCTTCAGGAACATGCAAGGATTGGGTGGCCAAGTCAGTGTGGCCTACAAGGATTTGTGCTTGTTTCCCGATGTCCAGTTGCCCGCAGGGTTCAAGTTGCCCAAGTTTGATTTGTACTATGGACATGGTGATCCGGTAGCCCATCTAAGGGGATTCTACAACAAAATGAGAGGAGCTGGGGGAAGGGATGAGTTATTGATGGCGTACTTTAGTCAAAGTCTCAGTGGTGCGGCCTTGGAATGGAACACGCGACAGGATCATGCCCGTTGGTACACATGGGATGATTTGGCCCAAGCATTTGCTTGCCACTTTCAGTATAATCTCGAAATTATCCCGGACCGTCTGTCACTGACTAAAATTGAGAAGAAGCCCGGGGAAAGCTTCAGAGAGTACGGTTTTTGGTGGAGAGAACAGGCGGCAAGAGTCGATCCTCCCATGAAAGAGAGCGAGATGGTCAACTACTTCTTACAGGCTTTGGAGTCTACCTACTATGGTCACCTGGTGTCAGCTGTGGGAAAATATTTCAATGAGGTAGTGAAAATGGGAAGTATGGTGGAAGAGGGGCTCAAATCAAACAAAATTATGAGCTATTCGGCGATCAAGGCGACTACCCAGGCTATCCAGAGCGGCACTGGAGGGGTATTGGGAAAGAAAAAGAAAGAAGATGTGGCGGTAGTTGACTCAAGAACTTGGTCCAGGGGCCCGTCACCATATTACCATCAACCTCGACCCCAACCCCAAACCTACCCCCACACTCCACAGCTCTATTACCCACCCCATGATCCCTACTTCTCTATCCACCATGCCTAAATGTACTCCCAACATCCTACCCATGAGCAATGGCGTGCACCCACCCCACAAAATACTTACCCAACTCAAAACACCTACCCACCTCCAAGAGCCTACAGGAATCCCCCTGGAGCGGGTTTGCAGGCCAGTCAAAATTTCAAGCAAGAGAGGGCACAGAAGCAAGAAACTTTCACCCCTTTAGGAGAGTCATATGCAAACTTGTTTGAGAAACTAAAGCATTATAACCCGATTGCACCGATTCCTCCAAATCATGTGGACAAGCGTGTAAGAAGCTTTAACCCTTCTAAAAGGTGTGAATACCGTTCCAACTCCCAGGGACACGATGTCGAAAGTTGCCAGGATTTGAAAAGAGAGATAGAAAGAATGATTCAGGAAGGGATAATTGCGGTCCAGGACAGTACCACCCAAAACATTGCACAGAATCCTTTGCCTACATATGATGATGCACATTTTGTGGAAAAGATCCGTGGTGACAGGGAGTTTGAGAATCCTCTCGGAAACTCGTTGAATGAAGTCAATGATATTGAAATTGGTGAAGGTCCCAGCAATTTTGATGGGCAATCTAGTGGCTAAGATGTCGAGTTTGGTGATTGGAAAGACGCTCCATCTCTTGGTGAGCTAGAGTGAAGTTTTGGTGGTTTATTTTGTCGTCATTTCTGTTGTCCGGGTTATTTTCAGGGTTGTAATCCGGACATTGTCTCGTGACTCAAACCCTTCTATCTTTTCATTTTGCCTTGTTTTTTAGTCGCAATAGCTTGTTTAGTGCTGTCTAGGTTTATTTGGTTGTTCTGTTGTTTAAACCCTTTCCCCGTCAGTCTAATGCAATTCTCCGTTTCCCGCCATTTCTAGTCATTTTGTTTAGTTTTATTCTCCTTTTACAATTCTTTCCATGCGGGTTCTAGTGACATGACATGCACGCATAATTCTCAGCCTGGCTTTAAAAGACAGTTTAGTAATGAAGCAATGAAACAATGTTGAAAATGTAAGGGCATTCGAAGGAAATAAGTAAGGGCATTTCGAGATCACCTCGAGCCCAAATTGTGAAACTGAAGCAGATAGAACATAAGGAAATACTGTTGAAATGCATCATACCGCATCGGTTCGAAGCCAACTGCAATGTTTGCCCCAAGTTCACAGGGGCAGTCCGTGGTACCGTGTTTGTTGTCCAATGGGGCTGGATAATTAACAAATACAGAAGGCCAATATGTGAATATGGTTATTAATTCTGGTGCAATCAAAAGATGTTACGTATGTTTTCCTCAGCTTGTTTAATTGTGTAGTTTGTACTTGGCATGTTTTGGAGATTGGAATGACGAAGACATTTTGTTCTGCTATCCAAACACTTTATCCGTTGTTACCCCTTTTGAGCCTCATTTATTTTCTTGCATACCCCTCTTTCGGGATCGATAATAAAACCCATAAGCCCGAGCGGGGAAAGTAAGTGAAGAAACAAGAGAAAAATAGTGAAATAGAAAAAAAAAAGAAGAGAAAAGAAAAGAGAAAAGAAAAGAAAATAAAAGAAAAGAGAAAAGAAAAAGAAAAGAGAAGGAAAAGAAAAGAAATGAAAAGAAAGAAAGGAAAAGTAGAAGAAAGGAAAGATCGCAAAAACGAAGTAATTTTATGGCATGAACTACGTCTAACTTGATCCCGAAAGGGTACGTAGGCAGCCTCTCTCTGAGGTTCAGTCACACCAAAACAAAAATCCAAGAGTCCCCCACGAAAAGAACTGGGGCAGAAGTTGTAGTTGTTGTGAGAAATTTGGTTCCGAAAGTTGTAATTTTGAACCCACGTTGAACTGTTTCGAGCCTTTTATACCTTTCTTTCTAACCCCATCCAAAAGCCTGCATTATGGTCCAAAGAAAGACCCTCCGATCAATCTTCAAGAAGTGCCAATACGTGTGAGTAAAAGTGATTCATGTCAGGGGCAACACTCCGGTACAAGAAGAAAAATGATGAAAATGAGAGAGTCTTGTTGGTGAAAACCCTCGCGGGCACCGTAAGACGACGTGAGTTGAGAGAAATCAAAATGAGAGAGTCTTATTGGTGAAAACCCTTGCGGGCACTATAAGATGATGTGAGTTGAGAGAAATCAAAATGATAGAGTCTTATTGGTGAAAACCCTCGCGGGCACCATAAGACGACGTGAGTTGAGAGAAATCAAAATGAGAGTCTTATTGGTGAAAACCCTCACGGGCACCGTAAGGCGAAGTGATTTGAGAGAAAACAAAAATGAGAGAGGCTTGATGGTAAAAACCCTACGGACGCCACAAGTTGAATAAGGACTGTGACTCAGATCGGGCAAGCGGAGCATTGAAGCCCAGTTTTGCGGTGAAAAGGTGCAACAAGAGCCGAACATCAGATTTGCTAAACAGAATAGACTGCAGGTGCATGTCAAGGTTATTAGAGTTGGTATCCACATCCGATAGGTTTCTAATTTGTAGTTTTTTTGTTAGGAATCATCTCTTTCATTGTCCTCCTACTATATTCCTTTTGTCCTGTTTACGTCCTCCTCTTGAGTCTGTCTGGTCATAACAAGTGAGAAATGACTTCAAAATCTGCCACCAAGCTTTCCAATTAAACAAAACGGGATTTGGTGAACACATCAAGGCGTCAAATCAGGAGAAAACAGCAAGCACACTGAGTTGGCAACAATCAACATGCTTCGGGATCCTTGTAAAATGCAAAGGCTTGGTATATATCAATTCACGAACGATGTCACAAATGAAGGGTCAGAGCGAACAGACCAAAGGTATTTCCTGTGATAAGCTTGATAAAAGGGTGTTAAATCGGTCACGAGCAAGACTTTCCAAGCAGAAGTCAAAGTTATCATAGCCAATAGGGGAGCTGTAGACCTCAAGGACCGGACCAGGGGTTGGAGTTAAGAAAGAACATCTTGAGTGGGTGGCAATTGACGTGCTTTGGGATTCGCATAAAATACAAGGGTTTGGTACGTCTCAATTTAGGAACCATGCAACAGATGGAGGGTGTTTGGTGAACAGATCAGAGGTATTCTCCATGTCAAGGGTAACAAAGAAAGTGGTTAGTCAATAAACAAGCAAGATCTTCGAATGGAATCAGTTATCATGAAAAGTGAAGGAGCAATAAACTTCAAGGCCGAAGCCAGTGTTTAAGCCGAGAAAGAACATCATACACACGGAGTGGGGGCAATAGACGTGCTTTAGGATTCGTATGAGACATAAAGGTTGAGAGATGCCAGTTCATGCAATGCAACAAATAAAGGATATCGGGCCGCCTTAAAAGTTCATGGCCACAAACTAACCACCATATTTTAAACTCATAAGTTTTCTTTGTTTGAAATAGGAACAAAGCAGTGCAAGAAAGTTGGTTCAATAGTAAGGGAAAATAAAAGAAAGAAAAAGAAAAGGAAGAAGAGGAGGGCCGACAAAAGGGAAATTTCTCAAATCTCTGCTGTTGCCGGTCTTGCTAGTGTGCATAAAATGCTGCCATTGCTTTTCACAATTTTTCCTCCTAGGATAAAAGTCCTAGTTTGATGGATTTTCCTCCAGATCAAAATCTTAGTCTGATGAATCTTTCTCTTAAGATAGAAAATCTTAGTCTCATGAATTTTTCTCCTAAGATAACAAATATGGATCTAGTCTGATGAACTTTCTCCTAGGATCAAAATCTTAGTCTGATGAATCTTTCTCCTAAGATAGAGACTCTAGTCCGAGGAACCTGCTCCTAGGATCAACATCTTAGTCTGATGAATCTTTCTCCTAAGATAGAAAAACTAGTCTGATGAACTTTCTCCTAGGATCAAAATCTTAGTCTGATGAATCTTTCTCCTAAGATAGAAACCCTAGTATGAGGAACCTTCTCCTAGGATCAAAATCTTAGTCTGATGAATCTTTCTCCTAAGATAACAAAAATGGACCTAGTCTGATGAACTTTCTCCTGGGATCTACATCTTAGTCTGATGAATTTGTCTCCTAAGATAAGAGACCTAGTCTGACGAACTTTCTCCTAGGATCTAAATCTTAGTCTGATGAATCTCTCTCCTAAGATAGAAGACCTAGTCTGATGAATTTTCTCCCAGGATCAAAATCTTAGTCTGATGGATCTTTCTCCTAAGGTAGAAAATCTTAGTCTGATTAATTGTTCTCCTAAGATAGAAAACCTGGTCTGGCAAATTTTCTCCTAGGATCGAAATCGTAGTCCGATGAATCTGTCTCCTAAGATAGAAAATCTTAGTCTGATGAATTTGATAGTCAAATGTCCTTGGTCTTACTCACAGGATCGTACATTCCAGTCAAGTCTTTAGTTTTACTCTCATCATTGCATCAATAGCTTAGGTGATCTACCTTTTGCTAACAACTCACAAATATTCCTAGTGCAAAACTGGGGCAAAAATTTTTCCTTGTTTTTTGTCTATTTTGTTGAAGTCAGGAGTCCACCTGGAGAACAAGGGAATACTTTTCAAGCTCAGCAATCAGGAGCCCACCTGAAGAACAAGGGAATACATTTCAAGTTTCAGCAATCAGGCGCCCACCTGGAGAACAAGGGAAGTACAATTCAAATTTTAGATTTTAATTTTTAATATTTGATAACATGATGTGCCCAGCCACCAAAATGGGGCAGAAAATTTTCTTTGTTTTTCTATTTTGTTGCAGTCAGGAGCCCACCTGGAGAACAAGGGAATACTTTTCAAGTTCAGCAATCAGGAGCCCACCTGGAGAACAAGGGAATACTTTTCAAGTACAGCAATCAGGAGCCCACCTGGCAAATAGAGGCATGTATCTCAAATTTTAGCAATCAAGCATTGCTTGGAGGAACGGCAAAACATCTCCGATCACAATGCAAGGCAACAACGCAAGAATTCCATCGGAAGAATACAAGTTCAAGGCAACACAAGAGCAAGTTTGAAGACATAGATAAAGCTTTTTGTACTTTATAGATCATAGCTTAGGCTAGATTCTTTTATTTCGACTCGGTGTAATAAGGAGGTCAGCAAGCAGTAGCAACAGCTACAACAATGAAAATCATAGCTCCTGGTAGTCCCAGCTATCAAACCTTCCCGAACTACACTGACCTGATTCCTTTTTAGCCAAGGATATGTAGACAACTTTTGAAGCAAGGTTCGGTCAGATGATTTTCAAAATGCTTCACACGGAGTATTCGAACGGGCAAAAATTGCTCGTTTCCGCTCACTTATCTTTGCACGGAAACTCGTCGTGTTCCCGAGCAAAGAGGGGCAGCTGTGAGCACATGATTTTTTCCCTACATGAATTATTCCTAGAAATTTAAACAAAATAATTTCTTTCATTATGTTACAATTTTGTGGATTTTTGGTGACATTTTAGGTTAATTGATTGCATTTTATTTGTGCAGTTTAATTAGTAAAAAAAATACAAAAATATTTGGCATTTGCATTTAGGATTTAATTTCACATTTTAGGATTATTTAGTATAAAAGTTACTTTAAAAATTAAAGAAAATAACAAAAAAATGGTTCTTGTCCCACACCCCACCCAAAAAATGGTTCTGGGCCATTTTATTAAATTCTGCCCAGCCCAAACACACACCAGGCCAGCCCAACCCACGTCCCAACCCGGTCCAGTCCCACACCCCACCCAAAATGACGACGTTCCCTTTCTCTTTAATCTGGGCCGTTGATGTATCTCAATCCAACGGCCACGAACTGAGGAGTTATATGTATATAACTGTCCGAACCCATGCCCCCCCTCTCAGACCCCCCCAATTCATCTCTAACATCACAAACCCTAAAAGACTAGCCGCCTTTATATCCTCCATTAACGCCGCCGCCGGCAAAGACACAACCTTCTCCGATGGCTCCCAAAATCACACCCCTATACCGCCTCAATGACCTCGTCACAAATCCCTCACTATCTCCCTTCGAATCCCACCAGAGTCTTTCAAATAATAAAAAAAACGTCATCGTTATCTCCACCGCCCACGGCGGCACCGCCACCAAATGACCCCAAAAATACACCCTATACTTTCCTGGTTCCCCTCTTCTTGAATCCCTCATTGGTTTCCTTCAAACATCACCGGAACTGCTCGAATTTCGAATCATAAAGAAGGCAGAACCCTAGGAGTTTATTTTTGCTCGATTTTGCCTGATTTTTTGAGTCTGGTATTGGATTTGAGTCACGAAATAACGTTCTCGTTTGTTCTTTGAGAAGAACAAACGATTAACATTATTCCGGGGCTCGAATCGATTTTTCAGTCTGCTTCCCAGTTTTGCATAGGTAAGTTTCTTCTCTTTCTTTGTTATTTGAATTCAACTAATTTCTTATTATTTAAAATAGTTACTGATTAATTCATGTTTTAGCCTGATTAGCAGTGGATATTGTTCTAGGTCTTGTTTAGTTTTAGGGTTTCAATTACATTGGTTATCTGTTTGATTGAAATTCCATGGTTGTTATTACATTGCTGATTTGATCTTGTTCATCTTCTTAGATTAACGGGTTCATTTTATTACTTGATTTAGTTCAGTGTAGTTTCGTGTTTGAATTGTTGAATCGCTCAGTGATAAAATTAGTTGTAGATTAACAGTTTAGTTAGAATTAATTTTTTATGTTGTGATTAGATTAAAATCCACTTTTAGGCTCTTCTTATTGAAATTGATTGATTATGGCTGAATAGGCTAATTTTTGGGTTTATTAACATGAGGTTGGTGATTTCAGGGGAGTTTAGGGGTAGTTTAGGCACTCAAAGTTGCACAAGAATGTTGTGGTTAAAACTAGAATCTTCTAGGACTTTCCAAGTAGGGATTTAGTGTAAATTTCAGTAATTTTAGTGGGATAACTTGAGTAACAAGTCAGAAAATAGAGGGTTAAGTAGGAAAAACTGAAGTTTAAAAGAGGGACTAAAAGGAAAACAGAAAACTGAGGGCTGCCCTCATTGATGCCTATAAAAGGGTATGCTACTACCTTGATTAACAAGTTTGGAGCCTCAAAAACTCCCCCAAAAATATTCTCCAAGCTTCCTAGATCTGAAATTCAAATTTCAAATCCAACTGCCTTAGATCTTAGTCTTCTCAAATTTTCAGAAAAAAAAATAGCAGAAAATCCAAAAATATTACTGTTACATTAGTGTTACTTAAGTCATTTTAAGATTTTATCATCTAATTCAAGTCTCTAGCTCATATAGGATCAAAGCTACTTGAATCTCCTTGTTTTTTGTTCGATATCTGAGGTTTGAAGACAGTTCGAGTCATCTAGGCATTGGATTTGGGTAATTCGAGTTGACTGTGGCCATTAGTTGAGTGTATTGCTTTCCTGTGTCCATTTCTGGGCATTTTGATGCTGTTTTGGGGTTGATATATCAGTCTCGTTGGTTTAAAACATTTTTGGAGTCATTTCTGGGCTGAGATTGGCTGTGTTGGTTGCTGTTTGAAATTCCAAATCGCTGTTGCTTGCTCTGCTGTTGCTAACTTCCCTTTCTTCTTGTTATCATTCTGATTTCCAGGTACCTCCTTTGATCCCATATAAACTGTGAAGGAATCAATGTAAATTTGATGTTGAAGAAGTGAAAATGATGAAATGTGATTGAAGTCGATCTCTGAGTTTTCTATTCCGTGTTTAGTTAAAAATGCATAAAACAATCATGTTTATTGATTTGTAAATAAGTGGACTGTTTTGGACTATTGATTTTGAATTTGGAGTAGCATCTTTAATGTAGTGTAGTTTGATCTCCTATGCTAATTGTTTACTAAAACTAAAACTGGGTAAACATTTTAGCGATAGCTGTAGTAGTTTAGTCCTGAAGTCACGATCATTTGTGTTTGGTAATGATAGTTTTTGAGTTAGTTTGGGATGGATGTTCTTACCGCCAGGTGTTAATTCAAAATCAGGAATCAAAAACAGTTAAGGTGTAATTGTGTCAAAACGCTCCAATCACTTCGAAACTGTTTCTTAAGCCTTGTTAATTGGTAACTGTTTAGAGGTTTAGTTATGTCAATTTAACAACTCTTTTAGAATCGAATTAGGACTGCTATGTGGTTTGTTGGTAATTTAAATTGATAGTCATCACCATTATGTCTTAAATACTTTAGCTAATCTATTAATGGTAATCCATGTTTAATTGATATCACACTTTGCTTGAAATAGTTCACCAGTTTTCCCTAAGTTCGTTTCATTGTTAATATTGATTGAGTTTTGACTCACGCTGGTTGGACTGAAAGATTGGGCCAACGCCGACCAACTAAAAATCGCCAGGCCCATTCCCTTTTAACTTAATTAGTTTGAGGCTTCAGGTAATATAATTGGAGGCTTGGGCCCAATGGCAACGCCAGTAGCCCAAACTGGGCAAGTTCAAAAATCAAAATAGCCTTATTCACTTGTTGCCTGGGCTAATTTCAAGGCCCCAAAAGAATACTGAAGATCTGAACCATGTGAAAGCCTTGAATTTATAAGATAGTAGTTCTTAAGTAATATTAACTCACTGGGCCCCTTTAGAGACAAATCAGGTAGAAAATTGTAGTTTGCTCTAGGTTGGTCTTTAGATAATACGATGAGATGAGCCTCACCAAACAAAATATATAAATTGCGGGGCCCTCATTAAATACTTGTATTAAAATGCTTAGAATTCGGGGCGTGCCGTTTAGTGAATTTCATGGCCTTCCGCAAAGATAATAACACGCTAGCTAGTTTAGGTGCATTTTTAATAATTTTACCTTCTTAAGTACGGGTGTGCATTTCATGCAACCCAAGTCCAAATCCCAAAGCATTGAATAAGAATGTGTCAAGTATCCGGGTGCATTTCATGTGACGTGATCCAAAAACACGTTCTTAAACGACGTTCACTTTCTTAAAATTAACTAAAGTGATAAATAATTCCAAAATTGCACTATAGGTTTTAACATGTATAAAAAATCATATTTAGCCAAATATAGCAGTTGAGAGACCGTGCTAGAACCACAGAACTCGGGAGTGCCTAACCCCTTCTCCCGGGTTAACAAAATTCTTACTCGGATTTCCGGTTCGCGACTGTAATACAGTGTCAAACCCTTTTCTCGATTCGGGATTCAAACCGGTGACTTGGGACACCATAAATCTCCCAAGTGGCGACTCTGAATATCTTAATAAACGAATCCCATTTCGATTGTCCTTTAATTGGAAAAACTCCCTTTATTATACCCTCCACGGGGTGTAGTAGTGAAAAAGGAGGTGTGACAGCTTGGTCTAGTTAGAAGGATTCAGTCCTGGCAATTTAGTTGGTGCAAATGGAACTGGAAGAGTTCTTGTTGGGTTTTACCGTGGTTTGGAGATGTATATTTTCTATGGGAATACGGAGCATGGGATGCATAGTGGTTTTTGTTCTAGATGGGACCGATGGAAAGCTCTTGACTAGTTGAGTGCATAGATGTCTGTGGCTCGGAAGGGAGGTAAGGTTTCATGTGATCCTCGGATGGTATGGTATATGTGGCATGTTGAAGAGGACCGAGACTTGCGTGTGTTAGGTTACAGTTCAGTTCAGAAAGGAAGTTCATAGAACACTTAGGTAGTGGGTAATCACAGATAATCAAGGAAAAATGGTACTACTATTTGAAAGTGATTTGACGAGAGTATATGTTTCAGAAAAGGGCAATGTGATTAAATAGATGGCACTTCGGTGGTATTATGACACTTTATTTTTAGATCGACTGGTGATGTTCGGGTTTGTTTGGCGGCACAGGGAAATATTTGAGCATCTATCGTGTAATTTTTGGGTATTAAATGTGGTATGCTTTTGGACGGCGAAATTGGGATCAGGTACGATGATTCGTGTGCTATATGGAGTTGTAGACTGGGGATTTCTCATGTTTAGGATATGTTATGGTTGTGGACCGTGTGTAACGGCACCGTTTAGCGGCTATCAGGATTTGGAGGTCTGAGTGGACCTTTCTTTTCTTGGTATGTTAGATCGTGGGTGTGATGTTGGGGATTTAGACTGGTCGTCTCAGTGTTGGGTTATTCTAGACTATTGCAGAACGGGTTATGCCGGAAATGCCACGGTTTGAGTGGCGAGGTGTGTCAGATTAGGTTCTAGTAGAGTGGATTATGTTTCGAAGAACCAGCGGTCGGCTGGGAAGGATTGCTTTTCTTATTTGTGTTCTTGTGATGGGCGTCAGTGCTGAGGCTCCTCATATTGATTTAGTT
The DNA here is from genome assembly GCA_026770625.1 of Nicotiana glauca. Taxonomy (NCBI): domain Eukaryota; kingdom Viridiplantae; phylum Streptophyta; class Magnoliopsida; order Solanales; family Solanaceae; genus Nicotiana; species Nicotiana glauca. Next base: position 25,693 of record MU742734.1, read on the forward strand.
TTGGTTGTGAGGGACTTTTCAAATGTGTTTCTTGTGGCCGAGCATATCGCCGGGCAGAGTTATCGATCTCGGTATTGATTTGGTGCCGGACACCATATCGTATGGCACCGGCAGGAGTTATAGTAGTGGAAGGAACAACTTCAGGTTTCCTAAGTAAGAAGTTCGTTGGCAGGCCAATGCGGACATGTGCACTAGCTTGAGTCGGCTTGGTTGGCCCGAATTGTATTGTTGAGGGATAGGTTGATTCGACCGTTATTGAGCTTATTAGTGATTGGGGAGGTCTACGAGTTGCATTTGTGTTGCGAGACATTATGATTATTGGTTATGAGCACGTATGGTGCAATTCTATTGGGGTTCCTAGTGGAAGTCAAGCGGGAAGAGTAATTGGGTATTGCTCGGTGAATGGCGCATCGGTTATACCCTCTCAGGGTTGTGTGGTGTATGTTATTTGCCTCACCGTGGGTATGATGATTTGCTTTGGCTCCAGATATCAAATTGCGCGTGGTCGTCAATTTCTAGCATAGAGACTTGAGGTGTTTCATTTGGAGAAGTGTTTGGATATATTGAGGCATGACCTCGCGGGTTAGATTCGCATGTTATATTCTATGATGTGAGACGGATTCTCAACCTTGTATTGTGGTGGTTCTGGTGAGCTTGAGGTACAACTCTTTCAATTGAGTCATTTTCATGATGGAGTATGTTCGAACTATTGCTTATCGGTGCGCGTAGTTATGCAAGTTACGGCTTAGGCCCGTATTGACGTGTCATGTCACCAGGATGGTGTGTTTGGTCAGAAGAGATCGTTCGGACCATCAATGAATACAAACAGATTCGATTTCAGCATGTTTGATGGGGTTAACATCGAGGTTCCATTCAAAATTTGCTATGGTAATTGCCAGAGGGGAAAAGGCCTCATGAATGGTTAATCTGAGAAATGGTTAAGGTTTATTGCATGTTTCAGTTATCATTGGCAGTATATGAAAGTGTTGGAAGGAGACTTTAGTCGACAAGAGTTTCTCTATCGATATTTAGGTGTTGTGTACAACTGCTATGAATAGAAGTTATTGCTACGCGCATTAGAGTTATGTGGTTTATCATGTAATGGCACCGAGGTTGCAGGTATGGGTTATCACAACTGGTTCGGGCTTATTCAGAGTATAGATGTGAGGTTTTGGTCTTGTGGATGATTTCGGCAGTAGAAATGTGGTTCTATGGTTTATGGACTAGGATGGATTGTGAAATTTCAGTTATATTGTGTTATCAAACTTATGTGAGATAGGGTGACGTGGGATCACCCCGGGTATATGCGTGGTAAGGTTATTCAGTGGTTGGTTAGTTTTTTTAAGAACAACTCCAAGTACGTTTGAGGACGAACGTGTGTTTAAGTGGGGGAGGATGTAACGACCCGACCGGTCGTTTTGAGCTTTTGCACGTTTATCTCCAGTTCTCGGGCATGACTTGCCCCGTGTTATGCATTATGACTGATGTGGATCGTTGGTTTTGGTTTTCAGGAAAATCGGAATGAATTTGAAAGAATAGTCTCAGTTGAAAGCTTTGAATTTGAAGTGTTTGACCAAGAGTTGACTTGTATGTATACGATCTCGGATAAGAGTTTTTATGATTTGGTTAGCTTCATCGGATGATTTATGACTTAGGAGTGCGATCGGAATGGGTTTTGGAGGTCCGGTGTGGAAATTGGCTTGAATTGGCGAAACTAGTATTTTGGTGATTTTCGGTTGATCAGTAAGATTTTGATCCGAGGGTCAGAATAGAATTCCGAGAGTTGCTGTATCTTCGTTATGCGATTTGAAATGTGTGTGCAAAATTTCAAGTCATTCGGAGGTGATTTGATTGGGCTTTTGATCAAAAGCGTGTTTCGGAAGTTTTTGAAGAACTTAGGCTTGAATTTGATGTAATTTGATGGTTTTGATGTTGATTGAGGTGTTTTAATGATTGGAGCAAGTTTGAATGACATTATAGGAGGTGTTGGTGCTTCTGATTGAGGTCCCGGGGGCCTTGGGGTAATTTCAGATGGCTAACGGGAAGTTTTGAACTTGTAAAAAGGGAAAAATATTGCTGCTTCTGGTATTTCCGCTTCTGCGGAATATGGACCGCAGAAGCGAGGTCGCATGTGCGAAATAGAGGCCGCAGTAGCGAATTTGGACTTAAGGGAATTTTCTACAGAAGCGGGGCTGGGCCCGCAGAAGCGGAGTCGCAGATGCGACTTATGGACCGCAGAAGCGGCATATGGGGCCTTGGTGAATTTCCGCAGAAGCGGCATGTTGACCGCAAAAGCGGGAGTCGCAGATGCGGTAATGACTGGGCAGAGCTATTTAATTCTATTTTCGCAAATTTTTGAAAGAGTAACATATTTCACTTCGGACTTGGAGCGTTTTTGGGCGATTTTGAAGAGGGTTTCAAGGGCTTTGATCAGGTATGAATTCCTGGACTTAAAAACATGATTTTATAGTGTAAATACATGGATTAGAGCTGAAAATTTAAGAAATTAATGGACAAAAATGGTGATTTAGGGCTTGAAGCTTAAGAGGGCAAGAATTGGGATTTGAAGGGTCATTTGGACTCCGATTTTGGTAATCTTTGTATGTATAGACTCATGGCGAGATGAGGAATCTAATTATGTAAAAATTTTGGAGTTTCAAGAAGTGGGCTCGGGGCTCGGGTTTTGGTAATTTCGAGATTTGTGCCCGTTATTGACTATTTTCGATTGGGTTTTTGTTCCCTTAGCATATTGTGATGTATTCGTTGTGGTTTTGGTTAGATTCAACGTGCATGGAGGCCGATTTGAGGGGCAAAGGCATCGCGAGCTAGAGATTTCGCCGGTTCGAGGTGAGTAATGATTGTAAATGATATCATGAGGGTTTGAGACCCCGGATTGCACATCATAGTGCTATATTGAGGCGAGACACGCGCTCTATGACGAGCGTGGGGTCGTTTACTATTGGGGATTGTGACTTGGTCCATCCCGAGTGATGTTTTTACCGTGTATTTGATTAGAATTCATTTGAGATCATCCTTACTTGGATTTAATTGTTATATTTGAGGTTTCGTGCCAATTATTCGAATCCTTCAGGGATTTGTCATCACTATTTCCACATTATTTGACATTATCTGATCTCAGTCCAAAGTTTTAAACTTTTTTTGCAAACTCAGCCATCTTTCTAAGATTTGAAACCTTAAACAATACTTTATTGACGTTTTGGAGCTGAGAACTACTATTTTAATATTGCCCGAGGGGCTTATGTAAATTTCTAGACTGAGCATGGATCGGGTTGCGCGCCGCAGCAGTATTATATTGATACTGAGGCCGAGAGCCTGGTTGATGCCACGAGATGGCTTGATATTGTGCTTGGGCTGTAGGAGTCCCTCCGAAGTCTGTACACACCCCCAGTGAGCGCCGTCGATGATAAATGGAACGGGCTGCATGCCGCAGCGTGGAGCGGGCTGCATGCCGCAACGGTATTAGTATTGTTTTATGTGTTTACTTTATCTCATTTGTCTGCCATTATCTGTTGCTTGTGCTATTTATTGAAATCTTTATCTGCTGTTCTAGTATTATATGATCACTGAGTGTTGGGCCTGAGAGGCGGAATTGGGTGCTCATCTACACTATTTGTTTTGCATTCATTTGCGTACTTGTTGAAAGGGTCATGTTTCAAAAAGAGGCTTAAAATGAGTTGAGAAGTTTTCTAAAGATTTCACAGTTTCACCGCTTTACTCAAAAAGGGTTTTCTCTGCTTCTATACAGTATGATGATCTGTCATATGTGATTTCTTACTGCTCAATTGTTATTTACTTTTATTACTCACTGAGTTGGAGTACTCACTTTACTCCCTGCACCACGTGTGCAGATGCATGTATTTGATTACCGGTAGCGGGTTTTGAGCTGATTAGAGATTTTGTTATCGTAGCTGAGTCAGATGACCGTTAGCGTTCGCGGCACCAGATTTCTCCCTTTTGATTCTAAATTCTATTCTATATATTACATGCCTTGTAGTTGTATTAAAATCCTTCTAGATGCTCGTGACTTGTGACACCCCGATTTGGACTGTGTTTTGGGTTGTTTTCCGCACTTAAATGAGAACATCTCTGTTTAAATTATGGTTATATAATCTTATTCAATTTGAGTATTTACTTTAATTATTTTGAAAAGGAAAAAGGGTTGGTTGGCTGGCCTTGTCCTCACGAGAGGCGCCATCATGATCGGAGTGAGGTTTGGGTCATGACACTTCAATTAGGCCCAGATTTCCAAAGCCTCCAATAGTCTCAAATGCCTCAATTCCATAGACATTGTCATAGTCTAGGTACATCAAAGTTCCCTAAGGAATTCAAGGACCCCGGACAGTGTTTACACCTAGATTTGGTAACCAAAATTAACTAAGTGCAATGTGGAAGGGCAACCTCAGTATTCCAGAGTTCAGAGGGTTCTCAAGAGGATCCCAAGGCAGTACACATACTGGAGGGGGCAGAACTTATTGACTTAGGAGTAGAGTGAAAGTGCTTGACACAAGTTGAAAGGTTTTAATGGAAAAACTCTATTAAAAGAAAGTTTGTTTGAAAATAATTCAGTAAAACAACAGAGACAGTTTGGAAAGAGATTGGAGTAGTGAACAAAAGTCCAAACACAATACCTTTAAGACAGGTTCATACACAGCCAATAGTCACAGAACCAAAGCAAATTCAGTAGTCACAAACATGGGTTAAGAGATTTGGGGATACATGGAACATATGATGATAAGCACACAACAGGTAGAAATAATTGGTATAGACATGCTCAGAAACAACACAGAAGGGTAATACACTGATCCTAAAGAAGGGAAGTACATAACATGCTAATAATGTAAACATATCAACTACAAGTTTCATAGCAAAATCATAAATAGAAGCAAACTAGAAACATGATGAATTGAAGCAATAAAAGAATCATATTGTTTTTGGGACTTTGAATTGAAACTAGAACATACCAGTATAGAAGATAGTAAGCAAAGTGAAAGAGTAGGAGAACACAATGATTATCCTTCACTTGCAGCCGACTAACTTAGAGTAGTGGCAAGTAGCACAAAAAGAGAGCAGAAAGTTTTAAGTGTGAGAAAGAGTTTTTGAACCAAGAGTGTTCGTGTCTGTGTTACTGAGAGACTAAGGTATTTATAGTTTGAAAGCAGTAGCAAATAAGGTAAAAATCAAAGTTCATCAATAATTATGGAACTCAGAATCAGTCAGTCAGGAAATCAAGGTAAGTACTCCCCTTAAGTAAAGGGAATTAACTCAAACGGTAAGAACACGTGATAAATAAGGAAAGAAATCAGTATATGACTAATAAAGAAAGATTCAAATTCAGTAAGTATAGGGTAGACAATTAGGGCTAAGTTCAGAAAACTCCCATTAAGGAAAAAGTTCAGTAAAAATAAAGTACCACAACAAACAAGGTAGGTGAATCAGTTAATTTTAAATAGACAAGGTAGAAATTTAGGGTTTAAAGGAAGATCTTTTAATCAAACCATAAAATAAGGAATCCAGAATCAATCAAGAGGAAGTCATGATTCAATACTCAGCATATAAATAGAGTAAGAGCAACCAGACATAGCAAACATACAGGTTCAACAATATCGATAGAAAGAGGCAAGTCTTGAAAAATCAAGATGAACATAATCACATAGAGGTGGTATAAGTTAGTCTAAGAACCCATTAAGAACATATTTGAGGCAAGGTAACCACAGAAACTTAAACAAGAATCGAGTAGTCATGCTAACACACAGAACCAAACAAAGAAAATCTAGAAAAATTAGTGCTTTTAACATATGCAAGTTGAAAAAGCAATAAAATCATAGAATCATCCAAAATATGCAAGGAATAGAAGTTTAATCATAAAGAATCGATTTGACCAAAGTTTTAGAAGAAGTTCCGAAAACCTTAATTTTAGAAGAAGGTGAAAACAACTTGAAATCGATGATTCTTGTAAAAGAGATTCAAGAATAGTGTAAAACATCAAAGGAACAGACTCAAATTGTTTAACAATCGTACAGATCTAGGATATGTAAGCAAAAATGAGGGTTTCAAAAGAAACCCAAGTAGAGATGAAAGAACCTGTTTAGAAACCCAAAAATCGTAACAAATACAATGTGATTCTGTTCGAAATCACACTGGAGTAGCCTGACAGCCAAATAGCAAACCCTAGATACAAGTCAGCATGGCCCAGGGCCCTTGGAGGCCTCAGAGAAGATGAACATGACAATAGAGGAGCCATTGGAGGCTTAGGAGTTGAAGGGAGATCACCGGAGAAGACCGGAGAAGAAGGCGGTAGTTGAAGGCAGCTAGGGTTAGGTTGGGTGGTTGAGAGAAGAGAGAATACATAGGCGGCGAAATTTGGAAATGAGGTAGGGTTAGGGTGTAGTTGGAATTAAAAAAGGAAGGGATTAATACGGGCTGTTGATCTGGGAGATCAACGGCCATGATTTAATTGGTGTTGGGTCGGGTAGGCGGGTTCAGGGTTTGGATTGGGTAGTTTAATATGAAAGTAGGTTGGGGTTGGGTTCAATTTAGGCTATAATTGAAAGCAAATCTGGCTATATTTTAAATAACTACTTTCCCTTATATAATTTATAATAAATAATAAATAATTTTTGGATATAATTTTGTGTACTAAAATGATTTAAAATAGATATTCATCATTTTAAAAATATAGGAGACCAATTTTACGCATATAAAATATAATTATACATTAATGGTCTAATATTGTAATTATATGCAATTTAGTTTTAAAAAAACCAAATGCAAATATAAAGATGCATAAAAAATATATTAATCATATTTTGGCATAAATATAGAAATTAAATGTGTCAAGCCCCAAATTCGAGGGACATGACCCGCGCCCGACCGGGAAGCCCCAGCCAAGAGAACCTGGGTGCCTTTCCTACCCCCCGCGTTACCCCATGTTTTCCTTACTCATTATTTGCAAGAACTAACCATATAATTAACTTAAAACACCTTTTGCAAAATATACATACATAGTAGTTAGTGAAGTTATTAATTCATTGCCCAACAAAAGAAACGGGGATATACATAAGCATTTACCTACATCCACTGTCTACGAAGCCTCTAAAAGTACAACAGGATAATACAGTATTTGCTGGTAACAAGACTCTGGCTATACCTTATACCACAACAAAATAAAACAACGGAAACAAGCGGCCTAAGCCACGCAGGGCCCCGAGGGGAATGAGGCTCACCAAAAAGCTGATGGAAGGCGGAGGGAGAGCTACGAACGGTGGGCTGGAGTACCTGCTACGGATCCACCTACAATTATAACACAAATGTAGCATCCCCGGCAAAAGGGACGTCAGTACATTTGAATTGTACTAGTATGTATGAACAAACTTTGCCCCAAGTAAACTCGAACCATAAACAAGTAAGCAACAATAATAGAACGACAATCAAATCCACAAGAAGAGAACAATTAAGCCAAATAGGTATACAACCTTTCCTCCATAAACAAGTATGTAATTGTAATAGAATTAACAATCAAATCCACAACGAGAGAACAATCAAACCAAACAAATTTACAATCTCTCCTGTTTCCCCTTCCACATTTCCTCATCAATAGTTTCACAATTGGTTCAAAATTTCATTTCAA